>JAABOM020083262.1:0-75111 GCA_011800125.2 Solanum clarkiae | reverse complement strand
ATGCTGTCCGTTTTTAGATTGTGTGGAATTGCGATGTGTTGTGCTTTGTGGGCTGTTGTAAGGCTTTTATGAACTTATAATAGGCTGTACATGATGTGTACATGCTGATGTATATGAGAAAATATGATTAAGGAGCGGAAAGGTCGAAGGAACACGCTAGTGTTTATAATTACCGTTTGCTGCCTGTATGTTGTTTTGTTACGCAATTGGGCTTCCAAGGTGTGTATTTTGGTTTCTAATACTATTTTTATCACCTATTATGTTGTAGCTAACTGTTTGAAGGAAGGGAAGGTTGTTTTGAAATAGTAAAGAGGATCGACGACGAGGTATGTAAGGTTATTTGATTTGGTATAATTTGGCATGAAACATAGATCCTTCCTTGGCACATAAAGGCACTTACCAACTCCGACATAACTATTCACTGTGTCTCTATCCTTTGACATATTCATGTGATTCCATACATAGTCACTTTTGAATCTTGTCACATACATGAATACATAGATACATGTATTCCTTTTTGCCAAATAAAGTTCACGAGGTGTTCCATTTCATATGTATTTTATTATTTGTGTAGCGTACTTTTTTTCCATTGTGATATTGTCCTGTATTGTTATCTACACGTCACATGTTACATAGACAGTCTTACAACTCAAATATTGTGACCACCAAAAGAATCATCTCAAAGGCAATCGACAGATAAATTATATAGTTTTGATGGGTGGTAGTCCAAGGGGGTTCGTTGGAAACCTAGCATAGGGACAATCCCAATACAGTTTACGGGTGGTATCCCGAAGGGGTTCATTGAGAACCTAGCATAGGGACGATCCCAATATAGTTTCACCACTGATCAGTTGGTCATTTGCTTACAGCTGTGCATAGATTTTACAGTAAAGGTAAAGTGATATAAAGAACATAAAGTACATGATTCCACTGTATAACTTAGGGTGGTCCCTGATCTTCCACAGATGTAAGGTTTTTATTTGAGTTGCTACTTTATATACAGTATATTCTGCCTTACATACTCAGTACATTATTCGGTATTGACGTCCCTTACGGGGGACCTGCATTTCATGCTGCAGGTACAGGTGCTAGTAGATCTTCCCAATAGGAGTACAGGATATTCAGCTGTTGCCATCAAGCTCCAGGTTGCTTCGGGGCTTTGTACATGTCTAGAGCTTACGTGTTTTTATTGCATAGTTTGTTGAGGTGGGGCCTGTCCCGGCCCTTATCAGATGTGTTTCTCTATTTAGAGGATTTGTAGACTATGTAAAGCACAGAGAAGTCATATCTCGCACTTTAGACATAGTGGCCCCAACGACCTAGTCTTATGCATTTTCTTTTTGCTTGTTATCACTATTTATCTTCTTAAAGGCATGTCAACTGCAGAAACCCCTTATAATATGTATATAACGCATATAGTTACAGGTTGGTTCTCCCGAGCCTTATCGGCAACGGGTGCCGGTCTGCCTTATGGGACTGTGGGGCGTGACCTATAATAAGCCACTCGACTGAAGGGACTGCTCCTCACCAGAATGCTCGTCATCTAAAGGCTCTTCCCTGAGCATTCTCCTCAGATCCTTATCTTAGCACGTCTACCTTTTGGGGACATAATACCTGAAATATAGACATAAACATACTATTGTTAGCCCCAAAAAACAAGAAACTGAATACAAAAATCATCTGACTTTAGTTATAGAAGAGCTCTACAAAAACCCTTTTACGAGTCCTAGTGAAAACTATAAGCCATAAAGTACTATAGTAGACCGAAAATTCAAAACAATTTTTTGTCATTGGAAAAGTCTACGAGACCAGGTATGACTTGTAAAGTGACTTACAAGTCATAGACTGGGGTCATAAAGAACTCCAGTGAATAATTAAAGACTTGAAGGGATTTATGAGACCTATCTATGAGTCCTAAATTGATTTACGACTCATAAAAGGTCTCATCTGATGGAAACTCAGAAATAACAAGTTTTTGGAATTCGACATGAGGGGCAATTACGACTCGTAGATTGATCTATGGGTTGTAAAAAACACTCCTGGACTAGAAATCTCAGTCACCTGAGTTGTTAAGTTCATCACACGGAACCCAAAAGACATTTTCAAAAATTAAATCTACTAGCATCGAAGCAAGAATACACACACCCATATGATTCAATCATTCAACCCTATATCCAACAATTTCAACATATACACCCCGCTGAAAATAATTAAAGATGAATCAACCTACGGCTCCGACCATTCCTATAGGACTTACAAAAAAGAGTGTACCCATGCTAACACCTATCAATTCATCAAGCACAAACTATTTAACATCATTCAGTAACAAAAAGGTCGATCATTCAATTGGCACAACAATTAATAATCACAAGTCCACAATACCTAATTCTGTATTTAATTGATCAATTAAACCAAGGGAAACCTCATTTCATATGATCATGATTCAAATTCACACAAAGTTTATATGTCTAAACACCAACCCATCATAATCAACAAGCCAATAAATTAAGAACAATGCATACTAAAGATCAACATTAAACCAAGAAATTACCAAAAGTGGAGATTAACTTGAAGAGAAGAGAGGTGGTGAATAAGAACAAACCTGAGGGTAGCTAGAAAACTCGCCGGAAAATTGAGCGCCGGTGGTCAGAAATCAGAGGGAAAGGGAAATCTAGGATAAGTTTGGTAAATTTAGATCAAATAGGAGTCAAATTATCCTTTTTATATTGTTAATGTGTCAACTAATTAAATCACTGGGCTTGGGTCTGCAAAACCCCGATTACGAGGCGTAAATTGATCTATGACTTGTAAGTTATTGTTTCATAGAACCCTCAACACTTAGCAAAATTTCAGAAACATACTTGAGGTCTACGAACCACATTCCCGACTCTTAGTTTGATCTATGAGTCATACTGTTGGCTCGTAGATTGGAATGCACAATTTTGATGCTTCATTCGAAATCTCTATTATTTGGGGTACAAGTCGTAAACTGCTCTACGACTCATAGATCTAGTCATAGAAACTTGACCTGATTCTTTTCTCAGCCAAATTTTCTTAGCGTTGTACTTGCATATTATTCATAAAATAGGCAATTAACGAATATTCTACCAACCTAATGTCAAAAATTGCAATCAAAACAAACAAAACAACAATCTATCAACCCAAAAACTGAAAAATAAACCTATAAATATGGTGTAACATCAAAAACCTTGGGTTGCCTCCCAAGTAATTCATGATTTATTGTCACAACACGACATAGGCTAATTGGTTATTAGACTTCATCAATTGCCCAAACTTCACTTTTGAGCTCATCTGGATGCTTCAAAGACTGACAGATGTGGAAGATAACTTCTTAATCATTCAATTTAAACCTAAGTTGACCAGTTTCGATATCTACTAGAGCTCATCCAGTGGATAAGAAAGCTCTTCCCAAGATGATTAAAATGTCGAAGTCAACCTCACAATCAAGAATCACAAAATCTATAGTGAATATTAATTTCTCCATTTTAACCAGCACATCATAAAGTATCCCCGCGGGCTTATTCACTATTCTGTCTGCCATTAACAACTTTATGTTAGTAGGAGCAGGGGCTCCCAATCCAAGCTACTTATAAACCACAAGGGCATCAACTTGATACTTGCACCTAAATCACATAATGCCCTTGCAAACTCCATATCACCTCTAGTGCAAGGCATGGCGAAAGCACCTGGATCTTCATGCATCTGAGTTAGGGACATCGTAGTGATAATGCTGCAATGTAAAGCTCTTAATCACAGTGTGTTTTTTGATGATCAAGTCCTTCATATACTTGGCATAGCCCAACATTTTCTCCAAAGCATCAATGAGAGGGACGTTAATAGATAGCTGCTTAAGCATACAGAGAAAGTGCTTGAACTTGCCTTCCTCCTCTCACTTTTTGATTCTATGATGGAAAGGAGATAGAGGCCTAGGGACGAGATTAAACTTCTGCGGCTCTTTACCTACTTCACTAACCCCATCCTTGCTACTATTATCTCTGTCATCCACATCCTTTGGTTCAACCATCTCCTCATGAACATCTTCCTCATCAACTTGCATAGGAAAGTAATAGTGCTCTTGCTAGCTTTAGTAGTAACCGCCATAGATTGCCCCACATTCTGAGGAATTTGCACTATGGTTCAAGGCTATATACCCTTCTGATGCTGATTCAACTGAGTTGACACTTGACCAAATTTTTGCTCAAGCAGTTTAATAGCCACAAAATGAGACTCTATTTTTCAATTTATTCTTTAAATATTTCATTTTATGCCCCATAGAGTTTCATCTTGTATCTCATCCTTCTTCAACAAGAGATCAAACATCTCTTTAGTTCTGGAATTGCTTCCACCCACGTGAAGATTGTGTTGTGGAACATAAGGGCCATTTGTGAAGCCTTCTTTGTGACCCCAATCTACATCTGGACCCCTATTCCTATCATAGTAACCACCATGGTTGTCTCTTAAAGCTCCATCTCTACCATAGTTCCAGCCTTAGTTTCCTTTACCTTAGTTCCAATAGTACTGATTGAACCTTTTGGCATTGTGCCGTAAACCCCGTGTCTGATCATTCACAAAACACACCTCCTCTTCATAGTATGGCTCCTCGTACATGGATGCACGTGGAGGTTGGTGAACTACTGCATTCTCTCTCTCTTGGTTTTGCTTGATCACCACATCCATGCTTGTGCAAAGTTGAGCAAGTTGTTGCATAATCTCTTCATTAATTTTGACTTGATCTGAACCCACACTAACAGCACATGAATTCTTCATTGAAGCTCTATCCCATTGTCCCCATGTATAGGTTGTCTTGATCACTTGCTTCATACGCTTAGTAATCCTTGCAAATGGTTGATCTAGAAACATGCCCCCCATGATACTGTCAACACAAGCCTGACTACTCTTATCAAGGGAACCATAGAAGATCTCCACAAGGGCATCATCGACGATCTTTTGGTCAAGGATACTTCTCAGGCATTTGGTAAATCGCTCCTAAGTAGTACATATCGAAACACTAGGAAGTTGCTCAAAGTTGTTGATCTAGTCCTTCAACTTGAGCTTCTTGGATCTAGTTAAGTACCTCTAAGAAAAGGCTTTCTGCAAATCAGCCTAGCTAGTGATTGAACTCTGGGGGATCTCAGATAGCCATAATGCAACATTACCTATGAGAGATAATGGGAAAACATGACTTCCCACGGTACCCATACACAGATTTTGTGTCGCCATCACACTCTTACAAACAAATGGCATATTTTTCAAGTGGTTATGGAGATCCTATGATGGTAAACCTACAAATAACGCATGGTTATGCATCATCTGAAGTAACCCACTAGAGACTGTAAACTTTGTGTCTGCCGGTAGTGGTGGCAATGCAATAGCTCCCATCACATCCATAGCCATAGGTTCAAATTTGTACTGAATCCACTAGTAAGCATTGGCATTGAACTCTCGAGGTTGTGGAATGTCCTCTAATCGAAGTGGGTTCTCATTCGCATCATCAATATTATTACCCTGATTCAAAGCTGCATTAGTCGTGTTGTTGGCATTTTTTTAGGCTATTCTTCTTACAATTCTATTCATCTCTGGATCAAATAGAATTAAGGGATTTCCTTGACTCCTAGTGTTGGGCATACACTACTGATATACCTTACAAAGGAACAAAAAAACAAAGGTAAAACAAAGGGAACTAAGGATTAACAATTGAATTACAATTACTAGTGACTTCAACTACGTCTAGCAATATTCCCCGGTAACGGCGCCAAAGTATTTGATGTTGCCCAAGTTACACCTCATTTTGAGAGGACAAAATGGTTGTTTTCAAGATATAAAACCTAGCCAAGGTTATTTTCGAACCTAAGGAAGTACGTAGACACAAGACTAATTCATCAGTAAGCAATTCAAGTAGTTAACCGACTCAATTACCCGAAGAGGGGGGGAGATGTTTGCAATAATCAATAAGAAAGTAAACCAAACTAGCTATCACAAGAGACAAGTAATAATAGAGAGAAACTAGGGTATCTTGTTCCCCATGACTGCCTAACATAGTGTCATCGGATAACCCAATTCTTGTCTAGTGTATAGCATGCAAGACAATAATTTAAGTTCACCACGCTCTTTGGTCAAAGGTAAGAGGCGAATATCACTATGTGATTTGGCCCATCTCCGTAGTGTACAATACTAACTATTACCTACAAGTCCCATTCAACCTCCCCTTGACGTAGTTTGGTTGATTATATGAGAACACATCATCGAATCCTGTTAATCAATCTCTTTTCCTATTCATTACTACCTTGGTCCAGGCAGTAATACTAGGCAGGTTGGACACCATTAGAAAACATGCAAAACGAAGAAAATTGATTAATACATGCATTTACCCATTCCAAGAATCTCAAATTAACAAAGTTTACTAAGTTCTTTATGGTTACCACAACCCTAATTGTGGATTTAGCTACTCATGCTATGGGTAGATGAAGAAATTATGAATTGAGAATCAAGTGAATCCAAGAAAAATGAGAATCATAAGCTTCAAGATCAGATTTACCCACAAAGGTTTTCTCATTATCTTCTCTCTCGAGTATTGGGTTCTCTATGTACAAACCTAAAACTACTGAATAAAGATGTCATCCCTCATACAATAACCTAAAATTACTATTTATAGTAATTACAAGTACACCCTAAATAAAATAGAAAAACTAGTTGGTGGACTCCACGAAAGGTCTCTACGACTCATAATGTGATCTACGAATCGCAGTAGGGGTCTTGTAGTCAGCTCCTAGGATTTGTGACTTCTCCTCTATGACACATTGTCATGACTCACCGCTGATCTACAAAACATAATGCATGTTCGTAGGCTTCGGCTTCATCAACTTGTCCCTCACTGAAAATCTTCATGAAACCCATCAATACGACTCGTACATTGCTCTATTACTCATATGCCTGTCTCATTGAGATGACCTTCAGATTTCATCCTTCACTAGAATTTGTCACGAAATTGCCTCTAAGACTCACTGAATGCTCTACAATTCATAGAGGCTCTCGTAAATCACCAAAAGCCAACAATCTTTTGCAATTTTTCCCCAAATAATGGCCAACTTGTCTTCCTGCAAAACTAAACATAAAAACACATAAAACCCAAAAATATCACTTTGAGAACACACAAAATCCTAAGTTTTAAGCAGCAAAAGTGTTGTATTTTGACAACACCTTAGTAGTCATTGTTTATATACCAATATTTGTTTTACTTCCTTTATGACTAGAGTTTTAGTTTATTACGTCTAGGTTGATCTCTGCCCTCATAGCTGTTACTAGAAGTTCTAGGTCAGGGTTGAGCTTATCTATTTGTAGGGAGGGTTAATATAGTCTACATCATGACCTATAAAGTTGGGTCATGACAAGTTGACATCAACGCCTCAGAGCTATCATCAATTAGAGTCCTACGGATGGATACAATGATGCCCGTGATTTATCTAGGGGAGACTGTAGGATGTTTTACAAGTCCTCTTTATTGTCTCATTGCATGTCGTTTTCTAGTTAATTTACAAAATCTCACTTGTTTCGCTCTCTTGCAGTTATAACTTTGCCAAGGTCCACCTAAAAGTAGAGTCGCTGATGTAACACCAACTCAAAATTGGGACTCTTCTACATAGCCTATTGAGGAGAGTTTGAATGCCCTTATTCCCCTACAACCAAAGGGACTAGTAGTAGAAGTACCCTCAGTCACTCCTATTATGACACTAGTAGTTCAGAAGGCTATCGTGCAGTTACTAACAGCCCATAGGGGTGTATAATAGGTAATAGTCTGAGCCCCAGTGCATCCAGTACAACCTCCAGCGCCGGCTCTTATTGAACTTGTAGTCTCTACTGCTCAATCGGATGTTAGACAGGGTACTAGGCCTTATCAAGATCATTAGATGCTTGGGTATTTTCTCAAGTTGGGCCCTCTGAGGTTGTTGGGAGTGGTTAGAGAGGATTCCCATGATTTCCTGATGACTTACCATGGGAGATTGCAGACCTTGATGTTTTTAGAGTCCATTAGGTCGGATTTCATCGCTTATCTACTTAACGAAGCTACCTAATGGTGGTGCATGCTTACTTGCATACCAATCATGCTGGGTCACTTCTAGTATTGTGACCGTAGTTTGTCAATGCATATTTGGCAAGATTTGTTCATAAGACTCTCAAGGATTGTATCCGTGAATAGTTTTATTCTAGACAAAGCAGGGGTCAATGATAGTGTTAGAGTAGAAGGCTAGATTTCATCAATTATATATCCGGATATGCCACTGTTGCACTACCTACTGAAGAGGAGCAGATTAGCTATTTTATATGAGATTTGAGGATTAGCTTTGGATTGAACCCAGTCACTGGTTATAGCAGGTTAATCCTTCGTAGACATTGTTCATCATGCTCGTATTATTAAGCAACTACATTATGAGGCCCATTAGGGAATCAACAAGAAGGATTGCTTCGAGTGTTGTTATAGTAGGACATGATCCAAATTCAAGAGGTAGTTTGATCGGTCCCAATAGAGGTAGTGATATCACCCAAGTTACACCTCCTTTATAGAGAATTAAGCGGTCACTATCAAGGTATAAAACCTTACAAAGGTTAGGGTGGATCCCATAGGGAATACATAGAATCAAGCCAAATTCGCCAATATGCAATCCGAGTAGTTAACTACCTCAATTCCCCAAAGGGGGGTTTTCGAATGAGAAAGTAACGTAAACAAACTATCACGAGAGAAAAATCAATTATAAAGAGAAAGTAGGGTATTGTGTTCCTCATGATTCCCCAACTCAGTATTGTTGGATAACGTAATTCTTCTCTAGTGTATGGCATGCAAGATGGTAATTCAAGTTCACCAAGACCTTTGGTCAAAGGTGAGATGCGAATTTCACTATGAGATTTGGCACATTCCTATAGTTTTCTTTACTAACCATTACCTATTACTCCTAATACAACCTCCCTTTGGCCCAGTTTGGTTAATTAGATGAGAATACATCAATCAAATCTTATTAATTAATCTCTTTTCCTATTCGTTACTACCTTGGTCCAGTAAATAACATTAGGCGAGTTCTAATGTTAGTCACCACTAGAAAATATGCGTAACGAAGAGAGTTAATTAATATATGCATATACACCTTCCAAGAATCGTGAATTATCCAATTTTACTTTGTTAGTTCTTCATAGATCCTAAAACCCTAGTTGTGAGTTTAACTACTCATGCTATCTATAGATAAAGAGATTATGAATTGACATTACATAATTAAACATTTATATGATTGTATTAAGATCAAGTAAATCCAATGTCAACAAAAATCACAAGCTTGAAGGTTGAATTAAAGCACAAGTTCTCTGAAAGATTCTTTTAGAATATTCTCTCTAAGAATATTGAGTATCTAAAGACTTAACCTAAACTACACAAAACTGACATGAACTGCTGAGAGCTTTCAAAAAATAACATAAGACCTATTTATATTAAATTGAAAAGAAGTCCTAAACAAAACTGGTCGGCAAACTCCATGAAATCACTTTACGACCGGTAATGTCTTCTACAGCTCGTAGTCGGGGTCTCGTAATCAGTTGCTGGAATTCTTGACTTCACATCTTCAACACCCCTTCATAACTCGTAAAGTAGTTTACAACCCGTAAAGGGGGTTTTGTCTGATGATTTTCCTACAAGTCCACTTCTCGTATCCTCAGGCATGAAAAGTAGTTTACGACTCATAAACTGCTGCATGACTCGTCTGTATATTCGTAGACTTCAACTTCAGCAAATAGTCTCTTACTAGAAATCCTCACAAAACCTATCTACGACTCGTCGAAGGACTCATATAATAGCAAAAACCAACAACTTCTGCAACTTTTCGCCAAATCATGGCCAACCTATAACCCTTAAGATATAAACGCAAAAACACATAAACTTACAAATATCACATTGAGAACACATAAAATCCACATTTTTAGCATCAAAAGTGTTGTATTTTTGCAGCACATCAACACTCTCAATATAAAATTGTTGCTTGTCCTCAATCATACACTCAATGATGTTTTCACACTCAATGGCATATGTCACATACATCTCAAACTTAGACACCCACACCAAGTTTTCAAAACAGGATCAGATAGCTATCTGGCAGACAAAGGCAAACTAGTGCATATGAGAATACAACTATGACAAGTAAGGGGTTATCAACAATCCACAATCATTGAATAAGTCAAATACTAACAATGTAGTACAAGTACCCTCATAGAAAGACGTTCCTTATCCGACACTTAAAGATGTTTTAGTACTTGACCTTGGGACTATGCAAAAACACTTACTCTCACAAAAGGTGTTCATGCATGATGACCAATACCGTAGGCTTGTCCCTATACTAATGATTCAGACTTTCAACTAATTAAACTAGGATCACTTCAGGACTTTCTTGGCTTATAACATAGGCTCAGGGGGCTTTGGTATGGTACTTTGGGATAATAGTGACTATAGCCCCTCCTTGAAACTGCATTTTTCTACATTTTTGCTCTACGAACTCTATTATTCTCACCTTATTCTCCCCTTTTCCTATTTAAAGCTTTTCTCTGTGCTTTATTTTCATTTTTGAGTATTTTACCTTATTTTCATACTTCAATTTGCTTTTTAGCTCTTAATCAAGGCATCTTTTATTTTTCTTGCACCCACCACATGATTTTTCTCCTCTTTCTCCGTATATCTAACTTACTCCCCCTTTTTTTTACTTTACCCCTTAGAACAACCACCCTAAACTTAGGCTTTTAGCCTGTGCTGAGGTGCACAATATCCATACTCAGAACCTGGACAACTTTTGGTGATCACCCTCAAGTTAGGCTTTTTGCCTCAGCCAAGGTACACAATGTTTAAGGAAATTCCAGGGCCAATTTTAGAATTTTTTTCACTAGACAAGGCTAGGTTAATCAGGTGTCTTGAAAGAATAGGTTCATGTTACGCTCAAAAATCCAGAACAAGGGATATATCATTAATTTGGTTTGTTATTTTTAGGATAAAGTGGACTATTTAAGAACAATGACATAAGATCCTTTCCTAATGTCATTAATCTACAATCTAACTTACAATAATAGGGCAAGTGCTGAATTAGCATAATTACACGAATTAATCAAATTATGCTCGCAATCACATAACACTGCATTTATTATCAATAAAAGACTCACAGATCATACTGTTTATCTCAATTTACCCTCACTTATCAAAAAAAATATTGGTAGACACCTAAACATACATGGTTACTATCTAATGACCTAACCAAAATTTTTGGTGGATATCATTTTTCAAATAAAATATAGAAAACATGCTATATGCCATAAGTATTGGTACTATATGCTACAAATATTATCTAAAAATCCTAAATGTCTCAGTTCAATAGAAAATTTATCCTAGTCAACTTTTCCAAATCTATGAGTTAGTATGACTAGTTTTTTCTTAAGTCATCGGGTAACTCCAAAGGGAAAAAGAACACAGGCAAGAAAATCCTAGGATAAAAAATTAGCGTAGTTATGGGCTATAAGCTACTCAGACTTTACTGAGGCCCAAAATTATCCACAACCCATCGAAAAATATGTGCATTGTCCCCAATGCACAAAGTTGAGAAAAAATAAAGCATAAGGATTCAAGGACATACCTGGACACCTATGCCCCAGTCTTCATCTTGGGTTGCCCCCAGGTATAGTCTGATTTATTTATGCAGTATGATTTTCGTACATTGGTTACTCACACTTCACCAATTGCCTAGATATCACTCTTTAACTGGTCGGGATGCTTTATAGACTAACGTATCTTCTTCATCATTCAATCTAAACTAGAGTTGATCAACTTCCATATCCACTAGCGCTCTTCCGGTGGCTAAGAAGGGTCTTCCCAGGTTGATTGGGATGTCAAAGTTAACTTCACAATCTAAGATCACAAAGTATGTGAAACACCCTAAAAAGTACCCGAAAAGTGCCTCGAAAATGCCCACAATCATAATTTTTATGTATCGCAACATTCGTGTGTGATATCAAAAATTCGACTTCACATTCTAAAAGGGCAAAATTGAATGCAAAATGGGTCTAACCCCAATTTCAGAGCAATCGTATCAAAATATTGTTTTCTAAAATTTGCAAATTCCAGAGACGATCCGCGCCCTAGCGCTCCAGTTTTCTATTTCAATCGAAGGCCTTTGGGTATTAGGCCTAAGCCTCTCTATACGTAAAAATACCTATACATAGTCATTCTTCAATCTCATATCATTCAAGACATTCCCCAAAACCTCTCAAACACCTAGAAAAATATTTCACTAAAAATTAAGTGTCCCAAATTCATTCCGGATCTTAAGGAATTCATTCAAGCGTCAAGTTCTCATCTCAATCTTTGTCATGGAATTCTACAAAATTGAGGTATGTGGGTTTCAACTATTGAGTCCTTCCACCAAACGTGCCCAATCTTTCATTTTATGTAAATTTCATGCTTCCAAAATTGATTTACTTACGGGCATTCTTACTATGAACTTGATTAAAAACTATGTTGGGGTTTCATGAAATGTGGATTGTTTAATAATATTTTGAGCTATGAATCTATGACCTATTTTGAGATTTGATGAAGGGTTTCAAGGTATATTGCATGAGGATGTTATCAAGTGTTGGTGGGTGGATTTACATTATATATTCTTGCATGATTGCACTCTTGAATTGCACGATTTTAAACCAACATTAGGGTTCTTGAGTTATTAATTCTCTAATGTATGGCCTATGAGTCAAGTGACTTTATAATGATGAAAGTAATGTATGAATATTTTGATTTCATGAAAAGTATCTATAATGTTGTAAGTTGACCATACCTTGTTGAGGGGGTGCTATGCCTCAATCACCTCGCCGGGGGGTGGTAGGCCCTTACTACCATTTTGAGTGGCATGTAACTTGACCACCTTGTCAGGGTGTGCTAGGCTCGTACTACAATTTGAGGGTATATTCCTTGACCACCTTGTCGGGGGGTTTTAGGCTCATACTACCATGTTGAGCGGTATATACGTTGACCACCTTGTATGGATGTGCTAGGCCCGTCCTACTAATTGAGGAGTAGATACCTCAATTACCTTCCAAGAGGTGCTAGGCGTTGGATTCCACGTACTAAGTTGCTTGGTGTATGATGTTGTTCTCTTCCTCCACTTGTAATATGTTCTATATAGGCATGTTGTACTTCAAGCATTGATCATGCATGCCATGTTGCTAATATACTAACTCTTACTTATGATTATGCATGTTAATTATGTTGCTTGTCTCTTATTGCATTACATCTTACATACTTAGTATAGTCAAACATACTAACGCATATTCTATGCCTGTATCATATTACCATGTAGGGACCGGAGCTCCTCTTGATCATCGTCCTCCTCTACATGGATAATACTATCTCTTGAAGCACGTTTGGTGAATCCTCAATTTTTAGCACAATAGCTATTGATCCTATGTTATTTATAGACTCTCATATCTTTGTTTAGATGCTTATGACTATGAGTGTGAGCCCGGAAAGTTGTCTCGGCCCCCACCCAATCTATGTCAGAGGTGTCATTGGACAAGTTATGTAATTTTGCGTTAACCTTTGACTCTTTGATGTTTCAATCTACGAAAAATTTCCCTTAGTTGCTTTATCCTTATTTTTATTCTTTTACTGTTCTTTAATTGCTTCCACGACCAAGGATGTGTAAATGATATGATAAGAGGCTTGTTTGGGGTCCTTTTGGGTTTCCATTCGTCGTGCCATGTCTAGGTCCTGGGCTTGTGTCTTGACAAACTTGGTATCACGGCACTAGGTTCTTAATGGTCCTCGACGTCCAACATACCTCGTTAATTAGAGTCTTATTCATAGTTGTGAAGTGCACCACAATAATGAGTAAGGGGCTATGAGGCATTTTAGGAAAGGTTTTCCTTCTTCTTACTCTATGTCATGCTATAGAAAATAAGGCTTCCCCTAACTAATGTTCTTTGCTATGCTAGATCATGCCTATCCCAAAAGTAAGAAGAGCCCCCACTCCCGAAGAACAACTAGCTCATGAAGAGCTCTGGGATGCTATTTCATATTAGCACAAGCTATGACTAATCAAATCAACCGAGGGGCCCAAGGCCCTCATTCTCCTAGTCTGGCATCTAGGGTAAGGGACTTCACGAGGATGAACCCATCCGAGTTCTATGGGTCTAAAGTTGATGAGGACCCTCAAGAATTTATTGATAAGGTGTACAAGTATTGTCTATTATAGGTGTTAGATTGGATGAGAAGGTAGAGTTGGCTTACCAACTCAAGGGGGTGGCCCAAATATGGTTTACTCAATTGAAGGAGGAGAAGGGGAACAATAATGTGATTCTTTGGGAGGAGTATAAGGCGATCTTTCTCAAACAGTTCTTCCCACTTGAGCTCAGGGAGGCCAAAATGATAGAGTTCATGATTTTCAGGAAAGGGTCGATGGGTGTCAGGGAGTATTCCTTCAAGTTCAACCAACTATCTAAATATTCTCCACAATTGGTGGCCGAGCTAACCTCTAGAATGAATAAAGTTGTGTTAGGTGTATTCGATATGGTGAATGAGGAGTGTCGTGTATCTATGTTGATTGGTGATATGGGCTTGTCCTACCTCATGACTTTTGTTGAGCAATTGCAGGGGGAAAAGTTGACAAAGAGAAGGGGTGATGAGGCCAAGAGGGACCGTTTTGAAGATAGGATCTAAGGCCCCAAGGGTGGCTAGTTTCATCAAGGCTAAGGGTCTTCCCATGCTCCTAGTAGGAGGTTTGCTAATGATAACCCAAGGTCCAAGGTGGTTGTGATATTGTGTCTAATTCTATGTGCCCAAGATGTGGTAAAGCCTATGATGACCCATGTTTGAGGAACACTAATGCTTTCTATAGTTGAGGAGAAGTGGGTCACAAGAAGATTGATTTTCCTCATAATCAAAACAAGGGTAGAGATGGTCTTCCACAAGGCTGGGGTGCAAATGTGGTTTCTTTGGGAAGGGGAGGTCAACAAAGTGGTCCCCCAAGGCACAATCAATTCTATGATCTTCAAGGGAGGCAAGGGGTAGATGAGGTACCTTATGTTGTCAATAGTAAGTTAGAAGTCATTGATTTTGATGTGTATGCATTGATAGACCCCAGTGCCACTCTTTCTTTTGTCACTCCTTTTGTTGCGAAAAAGTTTCATGTTGAACTCGAGTTGTTGTGTGAGTCTTATGAGGTGTATACTCCCAATAATGCATCCATTATTTCTAGAAGGGTCTATAGAAATTGTCCCATTTTCATTTTGCATAAAATATTACCTTGTGATTTTGTTGAGTTGAAAAGGGTGGATTTTGATGTCATTCTTGGGATTGATTGGTTGCGTGCATATTACGCTTCTATTGATTGTAAAACCCATAGGATCAAATTCCAATTCCCTAATGAACCCGTCCTTGAGATGGAGAGTCATGATGTGGAGGTCAAGGGTAGGTTTATTTCTTGCATTAAAGTTCAAAAGTTGATTTCTAAAGGGTGTCTCTATCATCTTGAGAGGGTTAGAGATGTTGATTTCAAAAGTCCTTATAATTGAGCATCATCCAACATTTCACCTCTCAATTGGTGTCTCAAATTTGCAGTAGTGTCCTTTCTAACTTTTGGAGGAATTGTACCAGATGAAAAGATGATGATGTAATGAGAGAGATAGGAGAAGCCAAAACCCTAATAGAATGTACTTTCTGGGAAATCTTGACAGAAAAATGGTTTCGGGCTAAATGGAATACTAGTAAATAGTGTTTAAGGAGTTATAAAGAAGAAAATTGTTTCAAGGAAGGAAATGAGGGGTCATTAAAATGTTTGACAAATTAATATACTAAACTGGGTCAACAATTAAATAACTGTGTGTCAGGTCTACGAAACCTCGACTACGAGTCGTAGGGGTTCTACGACTCATAGGTCATAGTCTCATAGTAGACCCAACAATTAGAAAAATTTCAGAATCCATACCTGAGCACTATGAACCCCACTTACGACTCATAAAAGATCCTACGAATCATAAGGTTGGCTCGTAATGTGTGCGCCAATCTTAAGTACTTACTTTTACCCTGTACGAGGCATGACTACGAGTTGTAATGTTTACACTATGACTCATAGGCCTACTCGTAGAGGCTGCATCACATGCAATTTTCTTCAACTCTTCATCCTTTTGTCTGTTCCGGCAAATCACTCTTCAAAATGCACCGCTGTCTAGAATGACACGACTGATCCAATGTCTCAAACATTTAAACAAGCACAAAACTACTACCTACCAATTCAAACAAATGGCATAAACTTAAAACAATTCAAACACATAGAAGATACTTGGGTTGCCTCCCAAGAAGCGCCTCGTTTAACATCGTGTCTCGACTTTGTCATCATCCATCATCAAAAGTCTTCAATGGCCCAAAATTCACTCTTTAACTCATCCGATTATTTAATTTATTGGCGTATGTTGAACACTTCTGCATCATTGACCTTGAACCGTAGTTAACCCAAATCCATATCCACCAAGGCTCTTCCGGTGGCTAGAAATGGCCTGACTAATATAATGGGTACCTCGAAATCAAACTCATAATCAAGGATCATAAAGTATGTGGGAGAGATGAATTTATCAACCTTTACAAGCACATCAAGAAGTATTCCTTCCAGCTTTTTGATAGTTTGATCCGCCATGGGCAACCACATTCTCATCTGAGTAGGATAGCAAAGAGCATGCTTCTTGAATATGGCAAGAGGCATTAGATTACCACTCACTCCTAAGTCACACAATGCTCTTCAAAATTTAACATCACCAATGGTGCAAGGAATGGTATATTCACCAGAGTCATCTCATTTTGGAACAAAACACTTGGTCATGATATCACTACATTGTTAGAGCTCTTGTGAGAGCTCTTAGCTCAATGTGCACTTCTTTGTCACCAAATCCTTCATATATTTGGCATACTCGAGCATCTTCTCAAAAGATTCTAAGTGTCCCGACCAAAGCCTAGAGACTAGATATGAGATGATGAGTGGGAACCCCGAAGGAACCCTAATAAAGCCTCTTAACTTGTAATTACACATCATTGGTCGGGAAAACATGTAAAAGACATAAAGTAAGAATAAGGGGCAAAGATACTAAGGGATAGCTTGCAAAACATCATCATCAAGAGAGAAAGAGTCAAAGCATATATCGAAGATACATAACTTGTCTAACAAACACCATTTAATACATAGATAAAACAGGGACAAGACAAGGTAACCAGGCTTACCCTCATAGTCTAAATAGAACATAAAGTAGAGTCTCTAAGAAAAAGCAAAGGAAAACATTGACCAAGGTCCTCAAAATGAAGGAATCACTAACTAGCTTTAGTAGCACCGAAGCAGCCACGTGGAGGAGGAGGATGATCAACTTGGGCTCCGGTTCCTACATTGAGATATCATATAGGGAAGAGTATGCATTAGTACATTTGAATGTGCTAAGTAGGTACAATGCAATGTTAGAAGAAATAGGCATCATAATCAAAATGCATAACAATAGGCAATAGGCATAATATGGAAATATGGCATGTATGGCCAATGATAAAGTGAAACATGCTTAAAAACTCTTCATATAAGATATCATAGGTGTAGAATAGACCAAATTAGATTTCAAATGTATAAACCCCTTGGTAGGTTAGTGATGATGTCGGCCTATCACTTAGGTGGTGTAGAACTAATCGTTCACTCGGTTGGTGATAATACCGCCCCATCACCTAGGTTGAGAAGTACTGACCCTTCCCTCGGTTAATGAGTACAGACCCTCATCTCATATGGTGATGATGCAGCCCCATCACTCCGTGGAGAAATGCTAATCCTTCCCTTAATTAATGAGTATAAACACCTATCTCGGTTAGTGATGTTGCCATCCCATCACTAGGTGGAGAAGTACTAATCCTTCCCTTAGTTAATGAGTATAAACCCCCATCTCAATTATCCTAGTTCTTAGACCCCCCATATTGGACATAGTCTAATGCAAAACTTTATATAGGATTTATCATATACATAAGATCATTTCATCATCATAAGATCATTCGTATCATATCTCATGCTTTAGACTTTCAAATCCACAAGAAACCCTAGTGGTACATTTTATCAACCACTTGGGGGTATGTAATGGGGGTAAAAGACCATGCAATTTAGAGATGAAATTATTCAAGTAATTCTATTGTAAAACCATCAATCAACACCTTGCAACACCCCCAAGACATTCACATCAAAACCCCTCATCAAATCCAAAATTAGATACAAGATTTAGAGCTCAAAACATACCAAAACAACTATACTTTAATGAACTTAAATCATTGTATAGTAAATTTCTTAATATACAAGACCCATATGTAAAATCAATTTTATATTTTGCAAATTTAGTTAAGAGGAAATTAGGGAACCATGGGTGGAAAAACGCATTGGCTAAAACCTACATACCTCAGCTTTGGAGAAACTCTTGGTTAAGATTGAAAATGGAGGATTGAAGCTTGAAGGAAATCCTTAGTTCCGAATGAAGATTTAGAGACTTGAATTTTTGAGTGAAAATATGGCTAAGTGTTTTGGGGTTTATTGGGAAATGTTTACGATGATATAAGGGTAAAATTTGGCTAAGTACAGATAAAAACACATTTGGGCAACACTTGGGCCCAACAATTGGAATATTTTTGTTGAACTAACAAAAAAAAAGCATCACTTTAACATAGTGGTGCCTCGCAGAAGTGAAGCGAATTCCTCTCTGGAAATTGCCTTCTTGAAATTTTGTAATTGCTAAATATTTGCTCTTAATACGGGGTTAGACCCCTCTCCCCCTAATTTGGACCCCTGAACAAGAATATGAAGTCATATTTTCGAAATAATAAATGGATTTTGAGATATATGAAAATCAAAATTCTGGCCATTTCAAGGTACATTTTTGGGCACTTTTTGGGATTGTTACAATACGTCCCCCTTGGGACCATTCGTCCCCAAATGTGAAAGAGACTTACAAGATAAGAGTGATCATCAATAAATCAGCCCCAATAAGAATACATAACATAACATGTAAAACACCATTTTCAAATTTTTGACATAAGTGTAAAATCATCATATGTTTACCAACTTAAACATGAATAAATATGAATAAAATAAGGTCTGAAATATGAGACCTGAAATCACATAGGGGACTTAGGATTAGTACCTTAGGCTTCAGTGGAGTGGAAAAGATAAGGATACTGCTTTTGCATGTCTACTTCGACCTCCCATGTAGCACTTTTGACTTGTTGGTTCCTTCAAAGGACCTTAATGGATGCCACCTCTTTGTTTCTCAATCACTTTACTTGCCTATCTAAGATCTAAACCGGAACCTCCTATTAAGTCAAGTCATCCTAAACAATACTCAGAACATCAAGAGGAACAATGGCATTAGGATCATCAACACATTTTCTCAACATAGAACATTGAGCACCGGGTGAACCAAATTCATTTCACTAGGTAACATCAGCTCATAAGCTACCTTGACAACCCTCTCTATCACCTCATAAGGACCAACATACCTTGGACTAAACTTCCCTTTTTTACCAAAATGGACCACACCTTTCATTGGAGAAACCTTCAAATAGACCCAGTCACCCACTTGGAATTCTAGGTCTTTCTTCCTTACATCAGAATAGTATTTTTGACAACTTTGGGTTGTTTTCAACTTTTCCCTAATCATCCTAACCTTCTCAAGAGCTTCCATTACAAGATCCAGCCCCAATAAAGCCACCTCTATAACCTCAAACCAACCCACTGGTGATCTATAATGTCTCCTATAAAGAGCCTCAAATGGAACCATACCGATACTAGAGTTACAGCCATTGTTGTAGGCAAACTCAATCAACGGAAGGTGATCATCCCAACTACCTTTAAGCTCCAAGACACAATCCCTAAGCATATCCTCAAGTGTTTGAATATTTCTTTCGGCTTGGCTATCTGTTTGAGGGTGAAAGGTCGTACGAAGGTGAACTTTGGTACCATGACCCCTTTGAAAAGACCTCCAAAAGTGCGAAGTGAATTGTGAACCATGACCCCATATGATGGATAAAGGAACGCCATGTAACCTCACTAACTCATGGATGTACAACCTTGCATACTCTTCATCCCCAAATGTAGTATTAACCAGTAGAAAGTGAGCTGATTTCGTCATCCTATCAACCACAACCCAAGTGGAATAAAAACCTTTTGTAATCTTGGGCAACCCAACCGCAAAAGGCATATTAATCACCTCCTACTTCCAAGTTGGAATCTCTATTCCTTGGGTTAGGCCTCCCGGCCTTTTTTGTTCAGTTTTGACTTGTTGACAGGTATGGCAACCAAAAATAAATTTGGCAATATCCCTCTTCATGCCTACCCACCAATACACAGAAATACATTTTGGTGGAACCGGTGTGGATAGAGTAAGAAGAATTATGGTCCTCATCAATAATTTTCTCCCTCAAATCATCAACACAAGGTACACACAATCTACCTTGGTATCTAAAGGCCCTGTCTCCCCTTTGGGAGAAAACCTCTATTTTTTCCTCTTTCACCAAGGCCTTTAATTCAAGCAAGGAGGAGTCTAGATCTTCTTTTTTTATCACCTCATCAACCAAAGAAGATTTAAAAAAATCAACAACAACAACACCATAACCCAAATCTTCCACTCTAACCCCTAATCTAGCCATTCTATGCACCTCTCTAGCTATCTCCCTATCACCACCATCCTCATGAGCTAGGCTACCCATAGACACCCGACTCAAAGCATCTGCCACAATACTTGCCTTACCCGAATGGTAATGCACACTCATGTCATAGTCTTTAAGAAGTTCTAGCCGCCTTCTTTGTATCAAGTTGAGATCTTTTTGAGTGAAGACATATTGGACGCTCTTATGATCGGTGAATACATCAATATGCACCCCATAAAAATAATGATGCTAAATCTTTAATGCAAATACCACGACGACCAATTCAAGATTATGGGTGGGGTAGTTCTTCTCATGCACTTTGAATTGCCTAGAAGCATAGGCTATGACCCTACCATTTTGCATTGCACAACCCCCAAGCCAACTCTAAATGCATCACAATACACAACAAAAACCTCCAAGTCCATCCGATAGTGACAATATAGGAGTGGACATAACCTATCTTTCAATGTTTATAATCTTCTCTCATATTCATTGGTCAACACAAATTTAACCTTCTTTTGAGTCAATTTGGTCATAGGGGAAGCAATGGAGGAGAACCTATTCACTGACCTTCTAGAATAACCCGCAAGGCCCAAGAAACTCCTAATATTCGACAGGGTCAATGGTCTAAGAACATTTCTAATCACATCAATCCTCTTAGGATCCACTTTAATACCATTCCCCGACACCACATGACCAAAGAAGGCAACCGTCTTCAACCAAAACTATCACTTTTCATATTTGGCATACAATTTTTCCTCCCTCAATCTTTGCAACACAACCCTCAAATGATCCATATGCTTCTCTCTACTATGTGAATAGGTTAAAATATCACCAATGAAGGAGAAAACAAAGGATTCAACGTAGGGTTTGAAGACCCTATTCATTAGGTCCATGAAGATGGCTGATGCATTAGTCAACCAAAAAGACATCACCACAAATTCATAATGCCCACACCTAGTCCAGAGGGCCATCTTGGGAGTATCACACTCCCTCTTCCTCATTGGATGATACTCGGACCGAAGATCAATTCTTGAAGAGGATATCTATCCACGATGGTGACCCTATTGAGTTGCCGGTAGTCAATACACATTCAAAGTGACGCATCCTGCTTTTTCACAAACAATACCGGGGCACCCTAAGGTTATTGGCTAGGCCTAATGTATCCTTTTTCTAACAAATCTTTCAATTGTTCCTCTAACTCCTTCAATTTTGATGTTCCCATACGATAAGGGGGAATGGAGATAAGTTGAGCGTCAGGGAAGAGATCTATGCCAAAATCTATCTCCCATTCAGGAGGGACACCTAGAAGGTCATTTGGGAAGACATCAAGAAACTTGTTTACAAGCAAAACCGACTCAATGGAAGTGACTTTGGACTTGACATCTTTAACTCTCTCAAGATGGTACAAACACCCTCTAGAAATCAACTTATGGGCTTTAATGCATGAAATGAATCTACCCTTTACCACCACATCTTGGCTTTCCCACTCAAGGATGCCTTCGTTTGGGAATTAAAACTTGACCCAAAGGGGTCTACTATCAATAGAAGCATAGTATGCATGCAACCAATCCAACCCAAGTATGACATTAAAATCTACAATGTCTAATTCAACAAGATCACAAGGAAATAACTTGTGCAAAATGCAAATAGGACAACTCCTATAAACTTTCCTAGCAACAATAGAGGCACCAATAGAAGTGGACACTTCATATGACCCATGCAACAACTCGATGAAAACATGAAACTTTTTAGCAATAGGAGGGGTAGCAAAGGAAAAAGTTTCTCCCGAATCAATCAAAGCATACACATCAAAATCAATGATTTTCAACATACCACTAACAGCATTGGGGACCTCACCAACCCCTTGCCTTCCATGTAAAGCATAAAAATTGTTGTGCCTTGGGGTACCACCTTGAGGACCACCTCTACCCAATGGAACCGCATTTGCACCTCGAACTTTGCCATGGTTTCATGGGCAATATATCTTATTGTTACCAAGCTCACTATAACCAAAACATACATTAGAACCTTTCAAACGTGGGCCATTATGATTCTTCCGACATCCAGGACACACATCAATAGGAGCCACACTACCAAGACCTTGAGGCCTAGGGAAGTCATTGGCAAACCCCCTATTAGTAGCCCTTGGCCTTGATGAAATCTAGCACCCTTTTGGAACATACCCTCAAAACGCGCCCTCTTGACCTCATAGCCCCTCCTCTTTGTCAACTTTTCATCCTCTATTTGCTTGGCATAAGTCATCAATTGAGACAAATCCATGTCATCAATAACCAAGGTGGACTGGCATTCTTCACTTACCAAGTCAGAGACCCCCATCACATATTTATTCATCCTAGATCTAGGATCGGCCACCAAATGAGGAGAATACTTTGAAAGTTGATTAAATTTGAGGGCATACTCTCTCACACTCATAGCACCTTGTTTTAAGTTCATTCACTATACCAACTTTACTTCCCTAAGCTCAAGAGGGAAAAAACAATTAAGGAAGGCCAATTTGAATTCTTCCCAAAGCACCGCATAACGATTTCCCTTCTTCTCCTTCCATTGCTCATACAAGATTTTTTCTACCCCTTCGAGTTGGTATGCAACTGACTCCACCTTTACATTCGGCCCAATACCTATGATATTCAAGATTTTGTAGACCTTATCAATAAACTCTTGTGGATCTTCATCCACCTTAGACCCACGGAAAACTGGAGGATTCATCCTCATGAACTCTGTTACCCTTACTCTCAAGGTAGTAGCATGAGGGGCTTGGGCCCCTTGACTGACTTGGTTGGCCACCACTTGGGCAAGCATAGTAAGAGCATTCCGGAGTTCACTATTGGTAGGTTGACCCTCTGGAGTTTGGGCCCATCTTCCTTAAGTGTTTGGCATGATCTAGCATAACAAAGAATAATCATTAGGGGGGAAACTTATCACAACTCTATAGCGTGACTTAGAACATGAAGAAGGAAAACATTTCCTAAAACATCTCATTGGCTTTTATTCATAGTCATGGCACAATTCACAACCATGAATAGGACTCTAATCGACGCGATATGTTGGACTCCAAGGATCTATTAACCTACTACTCTGATAACAAATATGTCACGACTCAAGCCTAGGGCCTAGATGTGACACGGCGAATAGGGAACCCGAAAGAACCCTAATCAAGCCACTTAACATGTCATTACACATCATTGATTGCGAAAACATGAAAAATACATAAAGTAAGAATAAGGGGCGAAGGGGCTAAGGAATATCTTACAAAATATCATCATCAAGAGACGAAGAGTCAAAGCTCATATCATAGATACATAACTTGTCCAACAAATGCCTCTAGATACAGAGATAAGAGCAGTGTCCAAGGCAAGGTACCGGGCTCACCCTAATAGTCAAATTAAAACATAAAGTAGAGTGTCTCAATACAAAGCAAGGGAAAAATAGTCAAGCTCCCCAAAATGGAGAACTCAGCAACTATCTTGAGTAGAACCAAACTAGCCACCCGAAGAAGAAGGATGATCAACTTGGGCTCCGGTTCCTACATGGTGATATCATGTAGGCAAGAGTATGTGTTAGAACATTTGAATATACTAAGTACGTAGGATGCAATGCTGCAAGAAATAGGCATCATAATCAAAATGCATAACAATAGACAATAGGCATAATATGGCAATATGGCATGTATGACCAATGCTAAAGTGAAACATGTTTAAGAAACTCTTACCCATATAAGATATCACATGTGTATAATAGACCAAATTAGATTTCCCAGGTACAAACCTCTTGGTAGGTTAGTGATGATACCACCGCATAACTTAGGTGGTGAAGTACTAACCATTGCGTAGGTTGGTGATGATGCCACCCCATCGCGTAAGTGGAGAAGTAGTAACCTTTCCCTCGATTGATGAGTACAAACTACCATCTCGGTTAGTGATGATGCCGCCCTATCACTAGGTGGAGAAGTACTAACCTTTCCCTCAAATAATGAGTACGAAGCCCCATATTGATCTCGGTTAGTGATGATGCCACCCCATCACTAGGTGGAGAAGTACTAATCCTTCCCTCTGTTAATGAGTACAAATATTCATCTTGGTTATCCAGGTTTTTCGACCCCCCCCGGATTGGGCATAATCTAATGCTACACTTTATATAGGATTTATCATATACATAAGCTGATATCATCATCATAACATCATTCATATCATATCTCATGCTTTGGACCTTCAATTCCACAAGAAACCCTAGCTGGATATTTCACCAAACACTTGGGGGGTGTGTAATGAGGATAAAAAACTATGCAATTTAGAGATGAGATAATGCAATAAAATATGTTGTAAAACCATAAAAAAATCAACACCTTGCAACACCCCTAAGACATTCACATCAAAACCCCTCATAAAATCCAACATTAGATCCAAGATTTAGAGCTCAAAATATGCTAAAACAGCAATACTTAAATGAACTCAAATCACTATGTAGTAAATTTCTTAATATACAAGAACCACATGCAAAATCAACTTTAACTTATGCAAATTGAGTAAAAAGCAGATTAAGGTACCATGGGTGGAAGAAGCCAATGGCCAAAACCTACACACCTTAGCTTTGTTGAAGCTCTTGGTGAATATTGAAAATGTAGGCTTGAAGCTTGAAGGAAATCCTTAGTTCTGGATGAGGACTTTTTGACTTGAATTTTTCAGTGAAATTATAGCCAAGTTTTTTGGTGAGTATTGTAAAATGTTTAGGATGATATAAGGGTGAAATTTCGCTAAGTACAGAGAAAAACACTTTTGGGAACACTTGGGCCCAATACTTGGAATATTTTGGATGAACTAAAAAAACAGGTACCATTTTAACATAGAGGTGCGTCGCAAAAGCGACGTGGATTCCTCCATGGAAATTGCCTTTTTGAATTTTTATAATTGCTAAATCTTTGCTATTGAATCAGGGTTAGACCCTCTTCCCCTAATTTGGACCCCCTTAACAAGAATATCAAGTTGGATTTTCGATATAACTAATGTATTTTGATATATATGAAAATTAATATTTCAGGCATTTAGGGGCACGTTTTTGGGCACTTTTTGGTGTCGTTGCACTAGGATGGGGATGTCCATGGACTATTGTTTTGACATTGAAAAAATGATTGAATTTGACATCTTCCGCTTTTTTGTTAAGTCTTTGAAGGAAAGGGGGAGGTGGTTTCGGGATCACCTTGACTTTCTTTTGCTCTTCCACCTCTTTACTTTGCACCCAATTGCTCTCTAGAAATTCTTCCTCAATCAGTACCTTGCCATCAACGCCCTTCTCATAAGCTTTATCCTCAACTGATGGCATAGGGGGATCGATGGTGACTTTTGCACTCCGAGTCATGACCACCATGCTATACCCATCATTCTTTGGATTTTGAACCATGTTGCTTGGAAGGTGCCCTTTTGGCATTGATTCAATTGCAAAGAAACTTGCCCAAATTATTGTTCTAACTACTTCATTTCCACAAAGTGAGACTCTATCATTTGGTTTATTCTTGAAATGTCCGATTTAATTCCTTTTAATGTCATATCATGGTGGTCGGCTCTTTTCAACAACTTGTCAAACATCTCTTCAAGCCTCGAAGTACTTGGAATGACAGCATAGTTATGGGGTGGCACATAAGGACCATTCCTATAGCCATCTTTTCTACCCCATTCAAAATTCGAAACTCTCTCTCCCTTTTATGGTAGCCACCTCGGTTGTCTCTATAAGCACCATACGGTTGTAGTTTCGACCTTAATTCCCAGAATCTTGCCTCCATTAGTCCGAGTTGGACCCTTGGGAGTTATTCCGGAAATCTGCCACTTAGTTACTCATAAAGCAAGCATCTTCATTAAATAATGGATCCTCATATGTAGGAGCCTTAGGAGTTTTGTACACCACCACTTGAACACTTTCTTGGTTTTACTTTACGACCAAGTTCACACTCATGTGAAGTTGAGCAAGTTATTCCATGACCTTTTCGTGGACCTTCACTTGCTCATTGTTGGTGTTGATGCACAAGAAGTCTTCATTGCACCTTTCTCTCTTTAACCCCAAGCTCTATTGGTTTTAACAACTTGCTCCATCCTTACGGCTATCAATGCAAAAGGTTGGTCAAGAAACATGTCTCCCATGACTGTGTCGGCACAAGCTTGACTATTCTCGTCAAGCGCCCAATATAAAATCTCAACCAAGGCATCATCAACAATCTTATGACCAGGGACCATACTCAAGCATTTAGTGAATCTTTCCCATGTGGTACTAATAGAGTCACCCGACAATTGCTCAAAATTGTTTATTTGGTCTTTGAACTTAAGCTTCTTTGGTCTTGGGAAATTTCTCTCTAGACTTACTCTCTTAATCTCTATGCAGTTTGTTATTGTACCCTGAGGAAGCTCAGATAACAAATAGTTGCATAAACAGTTAGTGACAATGGGAACACCCGCAACCCAACTGCATCAAGGGAAGGATTTTGTGTCCCCATGATAATCTTGCAGAAAAAGACGACATTATGGAGATGATGGTGGGGATCCTCTGAAGGTAGCCCATGAACAAACCACGGTTCAGGAGCATTTGAAGTAATCCACTTGACACCAAAAACTTCACATCTGCTAGTAATGGAGACAATACTATAGCACCAGTAACATCCATGGCCATAGGGTTCAAGTGATATTGATTCTAACCATAAGAGTTTTCGTTGAAATCCCTAAGTTATGGCCTATAATCCCTTGGTGGTGGAATCTCTTCTCTTCCAATATCATCATTCACATTCATTTCTTCCTTAACCATGATGTCCTCATTAACCTAAGTCATTCCCATAAAGAGTTGATGAATATCAAAATTGATCAGAGCTAAGGGATTGCCTTGGATGCTTGTGTTGGGTATACAACCTACTACACCCTGCAAATAAAATCAAACAACAAAAACAACAACATAAAAATAAAATACAAGAGAATCTAGAAATTAATACTTGAACTAACTAATACTGAAATCAAGTAAAGAAGCTAGCTGTATTCCCTAGCAATGGCACCATAATTTTTTATGATGTTCATGCTTCAATAAGAAAGCGATCACTGTCAGCAATTAACTTAACCAAAGGTTAGGGTCAAATTCTTAGGGAATATAGGGCTTGACTATAGAAATTCACTATCAATCATTTCAAGCATCGATTACTATAATCTCTAAATTGGGAGGGGGAATTTGTGATATAAAAACAAAAATAAAATAAACACTATACTAACAATGCGGGATTACACTCAAATTTAGGGACAACTCAAGAATTGTGTTCACCATGATTCATTGACTCAATTACCCTAGAAAATATAACTCTAATTGGGAATTTTCATGCACGACAGTAACATAGGTTATTTCATCCCTCTCATGAAGGTGAAGGTAGAATTTTACAATGGTGCTTAGTCGGCAAGCATGATGCGCCAACTAACCGTTACCCATTCAACTAGTCAACCTCCTCTTGGTTAGGTTTGGTTGATTAGATGAAAACAAATTAATCAAATTCTTTCATTTGCTTCTTTTTTCCTATACGTCACTACCTTGGTCAGGATCGTGATAGTAGGCAGGGTTTAGTGTTGGCCACAACCATACATCAATGAAAATGAAGGAAAATAAACAATATATGTGAAAACCCCATCAAAGAAATGTACAAAGTCTAGGTTATTTCAAGTCAACTATTCATGGTTACCAAAAACCCCAAGACGTGGGTGCTAAGCTACTAATGACTAAGGCAAAATCAACAACAATGAAAATAAAATGACATAGTTGAGAGTTCACCCAAGACAATAAAGAACAAGAACACCACAAGTTGCAAGCCACAAGCTTTGATAAATGGAGAATGAGTACAATATAAGTCTTGCAATCCCTAAAAGTGGGTCTTCAAACTAAAAGTAAAAATCTATACTAAATCTTAGAAAAAGTCTTAGAATATTCAAGAGAGACTATTCAAAGTGTTCTACAAGATATTCAATGTATCATCTCTGTTTCTAAATCCCTATCATTAAGTATTTATATTATTTACAATTTAACGCTAAAAATTAAATAAAAAAGACACCTCATAGCAGGTATATCGCGTAGGTACGACTCGTAGGGTGACCTACGAGCCGTAATCGGGGTTTTGTAGTAGGCACTTTGTAGTTTTGACTTGACTGTTATGGGCCACTGGTATATGTCATTGCATGGGCTATGAGTCGTATACTCCTCTCATAGTCTGGGCCTTCAGTTCTTTATCCAAAATTTTAGCTCTCTATTTCTTGCTATGTACCTACCTATACGAGTTGTAGCTAGACCTATGACTCATATAGTGGCCTCCTAGGGTTGACCTCCACTTTGCAATTTTCTCCTAAAATCATGCCAAGCTATCTTTTCTACAATAACAACATAAGAACCATTAAAAATCACATTAAGAACTCGCAAAAGCCCTTGTTTTAGGAACCAAATGTGTTATATTTTGATAGCACATCAAGTACCGACAACTTAATAGAATCACCATCAAGAATAAGTACCCTCTACCGAGGATTAATTATCTTTTTTGATGAACTTCTAGGGGCTAGTCACTTTTCTAAGATTGATCTTCGGTCCAGGTATCACCAAATGAAAGTAAGGGAGTGTGACATTCCTAAGACAACCTTCTGAACTAGATATGGGCACTGTGAATGTCACGACCCAAGCCTAGGGTGTAGACGTGACCAAGGAATGGGGAGATCTAAGGAACCCCAAACGAGCCTCATAGCATATCACTACACATCCTTGGTCATGGAATCAATGTAAAACAACGTAAGAAACATAAACAACGTAAGAAACATAAAGCTCAAGCATAGTATATAACATGTCCAACAACACCTCTAGTACATATATAAGAGCGGGGGCAAAGACAAGCAACCATGCTCACCCTCATAATTAATATATACATAAAAGAAAGATAGTGTTAGAACATAGTATAGGAGAATAGTTATTGTCCCCGAAATGGAGAACTCACCAAAGACTAAGTTGAACAATCCGTCTATCCACAAAACGAATCAATAGGAGCTCCGGTTCCTACATAGTAACATCATACAGGCATAGAGTATGCATTAGTATCTGTGAATGTACTAAATTTGTTGGATGCAATGCTAGCATGAGATAGGCAACATGATTGAAATGCATAATTATAAGCAAAGGATAAGCATAACATCAATATGGCATGTGTGCTTAGTGCTCAAGGTAAAACATAATAGTAAATCATGATCAAGAAATATAAACTCAATATGAGAAACATACTCAAACCCCTTTGTTCCAACCTTCATGAGATGGGCCAAATGACCCACACTCACTTTACAGTATAACCATTTTGGAGAGTGTTATCAATACCCCTACTCGTACGACATAGTATTTTTGGTAAGTAGTATAAGACATTTCCTACTTTACGATATCATCTTTTGGTAGGAACCATGATTTATTCTATCCTACGGCATGGACTTTTCAATAATATGTCCACACCTTATGATATGATCTTTTCGGTGGGAGCTTTTAGTCTTTCTACCTTACGGCATGACCTTTTCAGTGGATTGTCCATATCTTATGATATAATGTTTTTAGTAGGCACAATTATTTATTTTACCTTATGGCATGGCCTTTTCGGTAGGGTGTCCATACCTTACGATATGATCTTTTCAGTAGGAATCATTAAACACTTTGCCTACGGTGGTATGGCCTTTTCGGTAGGAATCATAGAACTAGCTTACTAAACCATTACATTCAAATTATCAAGAAAGAACTACTCTTTTTCCCAAGAACACAACAAAAACATGCGACACCGTAGGTACTTCTCCATGAAAAGAACTCATATAGACATCCCTATCATCATCACAAAGTCATCATATACCTACACTTCCTCTCCTCATTGTACATCATATGCATACAATCATCTCATTATCATTCCATCATTATTTCATAATCATATAATCATCATAATACCATTCAACTCATAAGACATGCATTAGACCTTCAATTCCTCAAGAAACCCTAGCAGGACATTTATCAAACACTTGGCAGGTATGTAATGGGGATAGAAGACCACGTATTTTAGAGATGAAATCATGCATGAAAATATATTGTAAAACCATCATTCAACACCTTGCATCAGCCTCAAGAAATACACATCAAAACCCCTCATCAAATGTTACATTTGATCTAAGATTTAAAGCTCAAAACATGTTAAAACAATCATACATTCAAGAATTCAAATCACTGTGCAGTAAATTTCTTATTATACAAGAGACACATGTAAAATCAACTTTAAATCATGCAATTTAAGAAAAAAGAAATCTTAGGCATCATGGGTGAAAGGACCCAATGGTTCAATGCTACATACCTTAGCTTTGGAGAACCCTTGGAAGATATTGAAGATGGAGACATGAAGCTTGAATGAAATCCTTGAAGAAATCCTTAAGATTGGTCTTGAGTTTTGGAACTTAAATTTAGGGTGAAATATGAGTCTAAGTGTTTGAGAGGATATTGGGGAATGTTAACGATGATATGAGGGTGAAATAAGGCTAAGTATATGTATTGTCAAGTGTGGGAACCCTTAGGCCCAAGAATTATAAGTCTTGGACTGAAAAATTAAAACAGGCACCAAAAAAATGACGTGAAGACCCTACTGGAATCTGCATTTTCTACACAAATGGGTTTTATCCTCCATCTAAACTCGGAATGAGGTGCAACAAAGTGCATTGGAAAGATAATGCAAAGATATTTAATCTGTTAGGTTGTGGGTCACCCAGTTCTTTGTGTGCTAAGATATGTGTCCCTTCAAAGTTGACCCTCCTAAATCGCATTTTTTCCATTTTTCAATATTGATACGGTTGCTCTAAAGTTTGGGTTAAACCCATTCCAAACTTAATTTGACCCCCTAAACAAGGATATTAAGTCATATTTTCGAAAGAATAAACAAATGTTTAGATATATGAAATTACAATTTTGGGCACTTTCAAGGCACATTTTCGGGGACATTTTGGGGTTGTTTCAATGAATTTGTGGTTATGTCTTTTAGGTTGACCAATGCACTGGCTATCATCATGGATCTTATGAATAGGGTTTCCAAACCCTATCTTGGTTTGTTTGTGGTGGTATTTATTGATGATATCTTAATCAATTCCCATAGTAAGGAGAAGCATGTAGATCACTTAAAGGTGATGTTACAAATCTTGAGTGAGGAGAAGTTGTATGCCAAATATGAGAAGTGTGATTTTGGTTGAAAGAGATAGCCTTCCTAGGTCATATGGTTTCGGGTGATGGTATAAAGGTGGATCCTAAAAAAATGCGGGTAAATAGAAATTGGCCTATACCTTTGACTCCATCGGACATTAGGAGCTTCTTGGGCTTAGTGGGTTACTATCAGAGGTTTTTGAATAGTTCCGTTCTATTACTAATCCCATTACAAAGTTGACCCAAAAGAAGGCAAAGTTTGTGTGGACCGATAAGTGTGGAAGGAGTTTCCAAACCTTGAAAGATAAGATTGTCTCTGCTCCTATCTAGTCTTTACCGGAAGGTTGGAAGAGTTTGTTGTGTATTACAATGCCTCACGAATTGGTTTGGTTGTGTTTTGATGCAAAATATTAAGGTGATATCATATGCATCTAGACAACTTAAGGTGCATGAAAAGAATTATCCTATTCATTATATTGAGTTGGCTATCGTGGTATTTGCTTTAAAGAGTTGGTGTCATCACTTGTATGTGGAGCATATTGATGTGTTCACTGCTCATAAGAGTCTCCAATGTGTGTGCACCCAAAATGATCTCAACTTGAGACAAAGAAGATGGTTAAAGCTTCTCAAGGATTATGATATGAGTGTACATTATCACTCTAATAAGGCTAATGTTGTTGCCGATGCTTTGAGTAGGGCGTCTATGGGTAGCCTAGTACATGTTGATGATGGGGGCAAATGATTGGCTAGGGAGGTTCATCAGTTGGCTAGATTGGTAGTTAGGTTGGAAGAGGTTGATAATGGGGGTATTGTGGTTGTTGATGGCTCTAAGTCTTCATTGATTGAGGAGGTCTAGGCAAAGCAGGACCTTGACCCCTCTTTATTAGAATTGAAGGCATTGGTGAGAGATAGCAAGGTGGTGTTTTTCACCTAAGGGGTAGATGGTGCCCTTAGGTACCAAGGTAGATAATGTATGCCTTGTGTTGATGACTTGAGAAAGAAGGTTCATAATGAGGCTCATAATTCTTCCTAATCTATTCACCCCGGTTCTACCAAGATATATAGAGACTTTGTCAGCATCCATCATCCACTTTGTCATCATCTATCATCCAAAGTCTTCAATGGCCTAAACTTCACCCTTTAACTCATCCAGATGTTTCATTGATTAGCGGATGTCAAACACCACTTCTGCATCATTGACCCTAAACTATAGTTGACCCAAATCCATATCCACCAGCCTCTTCCAATGGCCAGAAATGATCTTCCCAATATAATGGGCACCTCGAAATCAAACTCATAATACGTGATCACAAAGTATGTAGGAAAGATGAATTTATCAACCTTGACAAGAACGTCAAGAAGTACTCCTTCAAGCTTTTTGAGAGTTTGATCCTCCATGAGCAACCACATTTTCGTAAGAGTAGGACTACTAAGACCAAGCTCTTTGAACACGGCAAGAGGGATTAGATTAATACTCGCTCCTAAGTAGTACAATACTCTTGCGAATTCAACATCACCAATGGTGCAAGGAATAGTGAATGCACTGGGGTCCTCTTGTTTTTGAACAAGACACTTGGTCATGATATTACTACATTGTTTGAGCTCTTGTGACAACTCTTGTCTCAAAGTGTTCTTATTTGTCACCAAATCCTTCATATACTTGACATACCTGGGCATTTTCTCCAAAGATGCTTAGAGGGGCATGTTGATGGACAATTGTTTTAACATTGAAAGAACATTCTTGAATTTTCCATCTTCCTCTTTTCCTTAAGTCTTTGAAGGAAAAGGGGTGGTGGTTTTGGGATCACCTTGACTTTCTCTTGCTCTTCCACCTCTTTTATTCTCACCTTATTACTCTCTAGACTTTCTTCCTCAATCAATACCTTGCTATTAATTCCCTTCTCATAAGGTTCATCCTCAACCAGTGGCATAGAGGGATCGCCGGTACTTTTTCCACTCTGAGTCATGACCGTTATGCAATGCCCATCATTCTTTAGATTTTGAACCGTGTTGTTGGGAAGATGCCCTTTTAGAGTTGGTTCAATTGCAAAGAAACTCGTTCAAATTGTTGTTCTAACTACTTAATTGCCATAATGTGAGACACTATCCTTTGGTTTATGCTTGAAATATCAGATTTCATTCCTTTCAAGGTCTCTTCTTGGTGGTCAGCTCTTTTTAACAACTTTTCAAATATCTCCTCAAGCCTCGAAGTACTTGGAACTACATCACGATTGTGGGGCGACAATAAGGACTTTTCCTATAACCATCTCTTTAACCCCATTTAGCATACAACATGCTCTCTCCCTTTCAGAGTAGCCACCTCAGTAGTCTCTATAAGCACTATCATGGTTGTAGTTCCGCCCTTGATTCTCAGAACCTTGCCTCGAATTTTCCAAGTTGGACCCTCGGGGGTTATTTCGGAAACCCGCCGCTTAGTTACTCACGAAGCAAGCATCTTCATTAAAGAATAGATCATTATACATAGGATCCTTAGGAGTTTAGTGTGGTACTTCTTGAACATTCGCTTGGTTTTTCTTTAAGACCAAGTCCATCCTAGTGTGAAGTTGAGCAAGTTGTTCCATGATCTCTTCATTGACCTTTTCTTGCTCATTGTTGGTGTTGATTGCATAAGAAGTCTTCACTACACCTCGCTCTCTTTGACCCCAAGCTGTATTGATTTTAACAACTTGCTTCATCTGTGCAACTATCAATGCAAAATGTTGGTTAATAAACATGCATCCCATGATTGTATTGGCACAAGTTTGACTATTCACGTCAAGTGCCGGATAGCAATCCTCAACCAAGGAATCATCAATAATCTTATGATTAGGGACTATCCTCAGGCATTTAGTGAATCTCTTCCATGTGGTACTAATAGAGTCACCCAATAATTGCTCAAAATTATTTATTTGGTCTTTGAGCTTAAGATTCATTGATCTTGGGAAATATCTCTTTAGAAATACTCTCTAAAGCTCTGCCTAGCTTGTTATTGTACCCGAAGGAAGCTATAATAACAAAACAACTGCATTACAAGTTAGTGAGAATGGGAAAACCCGCAACCCAATTGCAATAAGAGAAAGATTTTGTGTCCCCATGAACTCCTGCATATGAAGATGACATTATGGACATGATGGTGGGGATCCTCTGAAGGTAGCTCTGTGAACAAATAGCGATTTTGGAACATTTGAAGTAATCCACTAGACATCAAAATCTTAGCATATGCCAGTAATGGAGGCAGAACTATAGCACCATTAACGTCAATGGCCATATGGTTCAAGCGATATTGATTCCAACCATAAATGTTTTGTTGAAATCCCTCAATTTTGGCCTATCATCCCTTGGTGGTGGATTATCTTCTCTTCCAATATCATCATTCACATTCATTTCTTCCTCAACTGTGATGTCCTTATTCACCTGAGCTATTTTCCTAAAGAGTCGATGGATCTCCAAATTGATCAGAGCTAAGGGATTGCCATGGCTACTTGTGTTGGGCATACAACCTTGTACACTTTGCAAATAAAAACAAAAAACAAAAACAACAATAAAAGTAAAATACAAGAGAATCTAAATATTAATACTTGAACTAACTAATAGTGAAATCAAGTCAAGAACCTACCCATATTCCATGGCAATGGCGCCATAATTTTTTATGATCTTCACGCTCCAATAAGAAAGCGATCGCTGTCAGCAATTAGCCGAACCAGAGGTCAGGATCGAATCCACAGGGAATAGAGGGCTTGACTATAGAGGTCTAGTATCAATCATTTCAAGTATCGATTGCTAAAATCGCTAAACCCTAGAAAAACTCTTAGAATATTCAAGAGAGAACATTTAAAGTGTTCTATAAGATATTCAATGTATCAGCTCTGTTACAAAAATCCTATCATTAGGTATTCATACTATTTTTAATTTAATACTAAAATTTATTTTGAAAAGATAGCTGGCAGCAGGCACGTCGCAGAGGTATAACTCTTAGTGTGACCTACAAATCATAATTGGGGTTTCGTAATAGGCACTTTGAAGTTTGTACATGATTGTTATGGCCCACTGGTATGGGTCGTTACTTAGGCTATGACTTTTATGCTACTCATATAGTCTAGACCTTTAGTTCTTTGTCCAAACTTTTAGATCTCTATTTCTTGCTATGAATCCACATATATGAGTTATAGTAAGACCTACAACTCCTAAAGTGGCCTTGTAGGTCTGACCTCTACTTAGCAGATTTCTAATTTTTTCTCAATATTTCTTGCTACAAGAGTACCCTACAAGTCGTTTCTTAGGCTTTGACTTGTAGGATGACTCGCATGTCCTGCACTTTAGCAAAATCTATAATATTCTCCCAAAATCATGCCAACTTATCTTTTCTACAATAACAACAAAAAAACCATGAAATGTCGCATTAAGAACTCATAAAATCCCTTGTTTCAGGCACCAAATGTGTTATATTTTGACAGCACATCAATTACCATCAACTTAGTAGAGTCACCATCAAGAATAAGTACCCTCTACCAAGGATTGATTATCTTTTTGACCAACTTCAAGAGGCTAGTCACTTCTCTAAGATTGATCTTCGATCTGGGTATCATAGTGAAAGTGAGGGAGTTTGACATTCCTAAGATGGCCTTCTGAACTAGATATAGGCACTATGAATTTATGGTTACGTCTTTTCGGTTGATCAGTGCCCCGGCTAATGTCATGGATCAAATAAATAGGGTCTTCAAACTATACCTTGATTTATTTGTGGTGGGATTTATTGATGATATCTTGCTCTATTCCAATGGCGAGGAGCATGTGGATCACTTGATTATGGTGTTACAAATAGTGAGTGAGGAGAAGTTGTACGCCAAGTATGAGAAGTGTGAGTTTTGGTTGAAAGAGTAGCCTTCCTAGGTCATATGGTGTCGGGTGATGGTATAAAGGTGGATCCTAAGAAGATGGAGGTAATTAGAAAGTTGACCCAAAAGAAGGCAAATTTTGTGTGTACCGATGATGTGAAAGGAGTTTCTAAACCTTGAAAGAAGCTTGACTCTGCTTATATCTTATCTCTATCGGAAGGGTTGGAAGGGTTTGTTGTGTATTGCAATGCCTCACAAATTGGTTTGGGTTGTGTTTTGATGCAAAATGGTAAGGTGATAGCTTATGCCTCTGGAAAACTTAAGGTGCATGAAAAGAATTATCCTACCCATTATCTTAAGTTGGTCTCCATTGTATTTGCTTTAAACATTTAGCATCATTACTAGTATGGGGAGCATGTTGATGTGTTCGTCGATCATAAGAATCTTCAATATGTGTTCACCCAAAATGATCTCAACATAAGACAAAGAAGGTGGTAAAGCTTCATAAGGATTATGATATGAGTGCACATTATCATCACAGTAGGGCTAATGTTATGGATGATGCTTTGAGTAGGGTATGTATGAGTAGCTTAGCACATGTTGATGACCAGGGCAAAGAAGTGGCTAAGGAGATTCATCGGTTGGCTAGATTGAGAGTTAGGTTGGAAGAGGTTGGTAATGGGAGTATTGTGGTTGTTGATGGCTCTAAGTATTCATTGCTTAAGGAGGTGCAGGCAAAGCAAGATCTTGACCCCGCTTTGATAGAATTGAAGCCATTGGCAAGAGATGGCAAGGTGGAGTTTTTCACCCAAGGGGGAGATGGTTCCCTTAGGTACCATAGTAGATTGTGTGTGCCTTATGTTGATGACTTAAGAAAGAAGGTTCTTAATGAGTCTCATAATTCTTCCTATTCTATTTCCCCCAATTCTACAAAGATGTATAGAGATTTAAGGGAAGTGTTTTGGTGGGGTGGCATGAAAAGAGACATTTCTAAGTTTATACCAGATTACCATGATTTCCAACTGGTCAAAGCCGAACTTCAAAGGCCAGGTGGCCTAGCCCAAGATATAGAGATTCCTACTTGGAAGTGGGAGGAAATAAACATGGATTTTGTGGTTGGGTTTTCTAAGACTAGAAAGCATTTTGACTCCATTTGGGTTGTCGTTGATAGAATGACAAAGTTAACTCATTTCCTATTGGTTAAGACCATTTATGGTGCCAAAGATTATGCTAAGTTGTATATTCATGAATTGGTTAGATTGCATGGAGTGCTTTTTCGATTATATCGGATCGTGGTGCTCAATTCACTTCTATCTTTTGGAGATCATTCCAAAAAGGTCTTGGTACCAAGGTTAATCTTAGTATGACCTTTCAACCTCAAACGGATGGTCAAGACGAAATAACTATCCAATCTCTTGAGGATATGCTTAAAGCTTTTGTTTGGGAGTATAAGGGTAGTTTGGATGATCATCTTCCACTCATTGAGTTTGCTTGCAACAATAGCTATCATTCTAGCATTGGTATATCTCCTTTTGAGGTTCTCTATGGTAGACATTGTAGGGCCCCAGTTGGATGGTTTGAGGTGGGAGAGATGGATTTGTTGGGTTCGAATCTAGTTATAGAGGCCATGTAGAAGGTCAGGTTTATGAGGGAAAGATTGAAAACAGCCCAAAGTCGTCAAAGTCCTGTATAGATGTGAGGAGAAGGGAGCTTGAATTTAAATTACATGATTGGGTCTATTTGAAGATCTCTCCCATGAAGTGTGTGGTTTGTTTTGATAAGAGGGTAAATTGAGTCCAAGATTTGTGGGTCCTTATAGGGTGTTAAGGAGGATAGCTAAGGTGTCCTATGAGTTTGAGTTTCCCAATGATATGAATATGGTTCATCTGAACTTACATATGTATATGTTGAGAAAGTGTGTGGGTAACCCAAGTGTTATTATGCCTCTACATGTTATGGGCATTGTTAAAGGCAAATTGACATATAAAGTGGTCCTAGTAGAAATTTTTGATAGGCAAGTGAAGAGGTTGAGGAACAGGGATGTTGCTTCCGTCAAGGTTTGTTGGAGAAACCAACAAGTTGAAGGTGTCATATGCGAAGCTGAGGTGGACATGGAAAAACAATATCCCTATCTTTTTCATTCTATTCAAGCCTAAGTTACTAATTGTAAATCCCCTATGTGATTTCAAGTCTTGTGTATAAGTCCTTATGTCATTTCCATGCATTCATGTTTATGTTGACAAGTTCATGGTGATTTTGACACTTATGTTGAGATTTTTGAAAATGGTGTTTAAGTTCATTATTGCATTCTTGTTTGGGCTGATTTCATCATGATTGTTCTTCTTATATATGTTTCTTTAATATTCAAGGATGAATGTTCCCAAGGGGGAGATATTGAAACACCCCAAAAAGTGTTCGAAAATGTTCCTCAGAAATGCCCATAATTGTAATTTCCATATATCTCAAAATTCATGTGTGATAACAAAAATTTGACTTCATATTCTTAATCAGGGGGAGGAATTGAGTGGGAGATGGGTCTAACCCCGATTTTAGAGCAATTGTATCAAAAAAAAATTCAAAATTTGCAAATTCTAGAGACGATCCGAGCCCCTGGCGCGACGCAGCCAGGGCACAGTTAGTGTTATTTTTTCTACAGTTTCCTATTTCGGTCCAAGGCCTTTAGATCTTGGGTCTAAGCCTCCCTCTGTGTAAAAATACCTATACATAGTCATTTTTCAACCTCATAGCATTTAAGACATTCCCCAAAACCCTCTCAAACACCTAGCCAAATATTCCACTCAAAATCAAGTGCCCCAACTCATTATGGATCTTAAGGAATTCATTCAAGCATCAAGTTCTCGTCCCAATGCTCATAAAGGAATTCTCAAAAGTTGAGGTATTTGGGTTTGAACCATTGGGTCCTTCCACCCATGGTGCCCAATCTTCTATTTTATGTAAATTACATGTATTTTAAAAATTGATTTACTTATGGGTATTCTTACTATGAACTTTATTACAGACTATGTTGGGGTTTCATGAAATGTGAAATATGTAATCATACATTGAGTTATGAATCTATGATCTATTTTTAGATTTGATGAAGGGTTTCAAGGTATATTGCATGAGGATGTTACCAAGTGTTGGTGGGTTGATTTACATTATATTTTCTTAAAAGATTTCACTCTTGAATTCCATGATATTGAACTAGCATTACACACCTACCAAGTTTTTGATAAAATGTCTTGTTTAGAGCTCTTGAGTCATTGATGGTCTAATGCATGTCCTATGAGTCAAGTGAGTTTATAATAATGAAAGTAATGTATGAGTATGTAGATTTCATGAAAAGTATTTATAGTGTTACAAGTTTGCTACACCTTGTTGAGGGGGTGCTATGCCTCAATCACCATGTCAGGGGGTTCTAGGCTTGTACTACCATGTTGAAGGGTATATACCTTGACCACCTTATCGGAGGATGCTAGGATCTTACTATCGTGTTGATGGGTATACGCCTTGACCACTTTGTCTGGGGATGCTAGGACCGTACGACCATTCTTTGGGGTATATAGCTTTACCACCTCATCGGGGGGTGCTAGGCCCGTACTATCAATTAAGGGGTAGATACATCAATCACCTTCCAAGGGGGTGCTAGGCCTTGGATTCCAAGTACTAAGTTTCTTGGTCTATGATGTTGGTCCTTTCCTACACTTGTAATATGCTCTATATAAGCATGTTTTACTTCAAGCATTGATCATGTATGCCATTTTTCTAATATACAATCTCTTGCTTATGATTACGCATGTTGATCATATTGCTTATGTCTTGTCGCATTGCATCCTATATACTTCGTACAGTCAAATGTACTAACGCATATTCTTTTGCCACATGATATTTCCATGTAGGGACTAGAGCTCCTCCTGTTCATCCTCCCCCTCTATCTGGCTGGCACTATCTCTTGAAGAAAGTTCGGTGAGTCCTTAACTACAAGGACAATAGCTATTGATCCTATGTTATGTATAGGCTCTCTTATCTTTGTTTAGATGCTTATGATTATGACGGGCTCGTCTTGGCCTTCTCGCAATCTAATAGCAAAAGATCCCTCTGGTCCAGGCTAGAGAATTAGCCACACATATTTAATAACAAAATGGCTCTGATACCATAATTATACCTGGATCTAATTACAACAGTGTTAATTGCTCAATCTCTAACAATGAAAATGATTTGAAAAATTGGAGCACACCTAAACAACATATTGAAAAAGTTTATCAATTGTGTAATTTCTCACTTTTCAAAAGGTTTAACATTAAAACCTGTTAATCAACTATTTCTACTAACAATTCCCTTAAAACTATCAAGCTTTTACTTTTTGCCGATATAAATAGATGTAAAACGTATTTCAAATTCCTTCATATTGGCATAGTGCAGGAAGCAGTTAAATCTCTGTATAGAAAAGGTTTAAACATTCCTATTTCTCTTCTCCTAAGAGATGTTGGATTTCTTAACTTCGACAATTCTTTCTTAAGAGTCCTAGATAGTAATCATTCAGATGGTCCAGTTTACTTCAACTACTATCCTAACTTCTTAGTTGATATGAATGACCCTATTGTCCTTGAGACTTTGACCCTCAATATTAAAACAAAGAATTTTAATAGCATGATCGGCTCTCGTGAAAATGCTATTATCTATTGGGTCTATTGTAAGCTCATGGAGACCACCATAGCCCCAAAAGTTATTTATTATGTTTACTATTCTCATCAAGCGCAAGATACAAAATCTCAACCAAGGAATCATCAACAATCTTATGATTAGGGATCATCCTTAGGCATTTAGTGAATCTATCCCATGCGGTACTAATAGAGCCACCTGACAATTGCTCAAAATTATTTATTTGGTGGTTGAGCTTAAGCTTCTTTGATTTTGGGAAATATCTCGCTAGAAATACTCTTTAAAGCTCTGCCTAGCTAGTTATTATACTCGGAGGAAGCTCAGATAACAAAATAGTTGCATTACTAGTTAGTGACAATGGGAACACCCGAAACCCAACAGCATTAAGAGAAAGATTTTGTGTCCCCATGACACTCTTGCAGAAGAAGATAACATTATGGAGATGATGGCGGGGATCCTCTGAAGGTAACTCTATGAACAAACCACGGTTCTTGAGTATTTGAAGTAATCCACTTGACACCGAAACCTTAGCATATGCCGATAATAGAGGCAGAACTATAACACCAGTAATATCCATGGCCAAAAGGGTTCAAGCAATATTGACTCAACCATAAGCGTCTTCGTTGAAATCCCTCAGTTGTGGCCTATCATCCCTTGGTGGTGGATTCTCTTCTCTTCCAATATTATCATTCACATTCATTTCTTCCTCAACTGCGATTTCCTCATTTACCTGAGCCATTCTCCTAAAGAGTCGATGGATCTCCAAATTGATCAGAGCTAAGGGATTGCCTTGATGGCTTGTGTTGGGCATACAACCTAGTACACCCTACAAATAAAATCAAACAATAAAAACACAACAATAAAAGTAAAATACAAGAGTATCTAGAAATTAATACTTGAACTAACTAATAGTGAAATCAAGTCAAGAACATAGTTGTATTCTCCGCCAACGGCACCATAATTTTTTATGATGTTCACGCTCTAATAAGAAAGCGATCGCTTTCAATAATTAACCCAACAAGAGGTTAAGGTCGAATCCACTGGGAATATGGAGCTTGACCATAGAGATCCACTATTATTCATTTCAAGCATCGATTACTAAAATCACTAAACTCTAGAAAAACTCTTAGAATATTCAAGAGAGAATATTGAAAGTGTTCTACAAGATATTCAATGTAACAACGGTGTTTTTAAAACCCTATCATTAAGTACTTATACTATATTCAATTTAACACAAAATTAATTGAAAAGACAACTGGCAGTAGGTACGTCGCATAGGTATAACTCGTAGGGTGATGTACGAGTCATAATCAGGGTCTCGTAGCAGGCACTTTTCAGTTTGGACTAGACTGTTACAGGCCACAGGCACAAGTCGTTACTTGGGCTACAACTCATATGCTCCTTTCATAGTCTAGGCCTTCAGTTCTTTATCCAAACTTTTAGCTCTCTTGTTTTTTCTACTAACCCACCTATATGAGTCGTAGTGAGACCTACAACTCGTAGAGTGGCCTCATAGGGTAGTTCTAATTACCAGATTTCTGATTTTTGCTCAATGTTTCTTGCTACGAGAGCATCCTACGAGTCGTTTATTAGGCTACAACTCGTAGGATGAATCGTATGTCCTACACTTCAGCAAAATTTGTAATTTTCTTTGAAAATCATGCCAACCTATCTTTTCTATAATAACAAGAAAAAACCCATAAGAAGTCGCATTAAGAACTCACAAAATCTCTTATTTTAGTCAACAAATGTGTTGTATTTTGACAACACATCAATTATTGTTAACTTCATAGAGTCAACATCAGGAATGAGTACCCTATACTAAGAATTGATTATCTTTTTGACCAACTTCAACAGGCTAGTCACTTCTCTAATATTGATCTTTGGTCCAGGTGTCACCAAGTGAAAGTGAGGAAGTATGTCATTCCTCAGACAGCCTGCCGAACTAGATATGGGCACTCTGAATTTGTGGTTATGTCTATTGGGTTGACCAATGCACCGGCTATCTTCATGGATCTTACGATTAGGGTTTTCAAACCTTACCTTGATTTGTTTGTCGTGGTATTTATTATTAATATCTTGATCTATTCCCATAGTGAGGAAGAGCATGTAAATCACTTGAGGATGGTATTATAAATCTTGAGTTAGGAGAACTTGTATGCCAAATATGAGAAGTGTGAGTTCTGGTTGAAAGAATAGCCTTCCTAGGTCATATGATGTCGGGTAATGGTATAAAGGTGGATCTTAAGAAGACAGGGGTAATTAGAAATTACAATGTTGACCCAAAAGAAGGCAAAGTTTGTGTAGACCGATTAGTGTGAAAGGAGTTTCCAAACCTTAAAAGATAAGCTTGACTCCGCTCCTATCTTATCTCTACCAAAGGGGTTGGAAGGGTTTGTTGTGTATTGCGATGCCTCACGAATTGGTTTGGGTTGTATGTTGATGCAAAATGGTAAGGTGATAGCTCATGCCTCTAGATAACTTAAGTTGCATGAAAAGAATTATCCTACCCGTTATCTTAAGTTGGTCACTGTCATATTTGCTTTAAACATTTGGCATCATTACTTATATGGGGAGCATGTTGATGTGTTCATCGATTATAAGAGTCTCTAATGTTTGTTCACCCAAAAGGATCTCAACTTGAGACAAATAAGGTGATTATAGCTTCTTAAGGATTATGATATAAGTGTGCATTATCATCTCGGTAAGGCTAATGTTGTGGTTGATGCTTTGAGTAGGGTATCTAAGGGCATCCTAGAACATGTTGATAATGGGGGCAAAGAAGTGGCTAGGGAGATTCATCAGTTGGCTAGATTGGGAGTTAGGTTGGGAGAGGTTGATAATAGGGGTATTGCGGTTGTTAATGGCTCTAAGTCTTCATTGATTGAGGAGGTGAAGGCAATGCATGATCTTGACCCCACTTTTTTAGAATTGAAGGCATTGAGAAAGATGGGAAGGTAGAGTTTTTCACCCAAGGGGGAGATGGTTCCCTTAGGTGCCAAGGTAGATTGTGTGTGCCTTATGTTGACGACTTCAGAAAGAAGGTTCTTGATGAGGCTCATAATTCTTCCTATTCTATTAACCCTTGTTCTACAAAGATGTATAGAGATTTGAGGGAAGTGTTTTTGTTGGGTAGCATGAGATATTGCTAAGTTTGTATCCGATTGCAATAATTGTCAACAAGTCAAAGCCTAACGTCAAAGGTTGGGTGGCCTAGCCCAAGATATAAATATCCCTACTTAGAAGTGGGAGGAAATTAACATGGATTTTGTGGTTGGGTTGTCTAAGTCTAGAAAGAATTTTGACTCCATTTGGGTTGTGGTTGATAGAATGACAAAGTCCACTCGTTTCCTACTAGTTAAGAATAGTTATGGATCCAAAGATTATGCTAAGTTGTATATTCATGAATTGATTAGATTGCATGGGGTTCTTTTTTCTATCATATCGGATCGATGTGCTCAATTCACTTCTCACTTTTGAAGGTCCTTCCAAAGATGTCTTCGTACCAAGGATAAACTTAGTACGACCTTTCACCCTCAAACGGATGGCCAAGCCGAAAAAACTATCCAAACTATTGAGGATATGCTTAGTGGTTGTGTTTGGTAGTTCAAGGGTAGTTGGGATGATCAAATTCCTCTCATTGAGTTTGCTTACAATAATAGCTATCATTCTAGCATTGGTGTGGCTCCTTTTGAGGCTATCTATGGTAGACATTATAGGTTCTCGGTTGGACCATTTGAGGTAGGGAAGATGGATTTGTTGGATTCGGATCTGGTTATAGAGGCCATGAAGAAGGTAAGGTTGATAAGGAAATGATTGAAAACATCCCAAAGTCGTCAAAGTCTTGCGCCGATGTGAGGAGAAGAGAGCTTGAATTTAATGTTAGTGATTGGGTCTATTTGAAGGTCTCACCTATGAAGGGTGTGGTTCATTTTGGTAAAAGGGTAAATTAAGTATAAGATTTATGGGTCCTTATAGATTGTTGAGGAGGATAGCTAAGGTGGCCTATAAGTTTGAGTTGCCCAATGATATGAATATAGTTCATCCAGTCTTCCATATGTCTATGTTAACGAAGTGTGTGGGTGACCTAAGTGCTATTTTGCCTCTTGATTTTGTGGGTGTTATTGAAGAAAACTTGACATATGAAGAGTGCCCCAGTAGAAATTCTTGATATGAAAGTGAGAAGGTTGAGGAATAGGGATGTTGCTTCCGTGAAGGTTCTTTGGAGAAACCAACAAGTTGAAAGTGCCATATGGGAAGCCGAGGTGGACATGCAAAAATGATATACCTATCTCTTCCATTTTACTCAAGACAAAGTTACTAATTCTATGTTCCCTATGTGACTTCAAGTTTTATGTTTGATCCCTTATGTCGTTTGCATGTATTCATGTTTGTTGACAAGTTCATAGTGATTTTGACACTTTTGTTGAGATTTTTGAAAATGGTGTTTAAGTTCGTTATTGCATTCTTGTTAGGGATGATTTCATCATGATTACTCTTCTTATATATGTTTCTTTGATATTCGGGGACGAATGTTTCAAAGGGGGAGATATTGAAAAACCCCAAAAAGTTCCCTAAAATGTACCTCAGAAATGCCCATGATCTTAAAGTCCATATATCTCAAAATTTATGTATGATATCAAAAATCTGAATTATTGTTCTTGATCAGGTCTGAAATTGAGTGGGAAATGGGTCTAACCCTGATTTTAGAGCAACCATATCAAAATTTTATTTTCCAAAATTTGCAAATTCCAGGGACGATCCGAGACCAGGGGCTCGGGCGCGGATTAGTGTTACTCTTGCTCCAGTTTCCTATTTCGATCTAAGGCCTTTGGGCCTTGGTTCTGATCCTTCCTATGCGTAAAAACACCTATACTTAGTCATTTTTCAACCTCATATCATTCAAGACATTCCCCAAAACCCTCTCAAACACTAGCCAAATATTTCACTCAAAACAAGTGACCCAAACTCATTTTGGATCTTAAGGAATTCATTCAAGCTACAAGTTCTCATCTCAATCTTGATCAAGGAATTTTCCAAAGTTGAGGTATGTGGATTTCAACTGTTAGGTCCTTCCACCCATGGTTCACAATATTCCATTTTATGTAAATTACATGTTTTCAAAATTGATTTACTTATGGGTATTCTTACTATGAACTTGATTATAGACTGTTTTGGGGTTTCATGAAATGTGGACTATTTAATCATACATTGAGTTATGAATGTTGACCTATTTTGAGATTTGATGAAGGTTTTAAAGGTATATTGTATGGGGACGTTACGAAGTGTTGGTGGGTTGATTTACATTATATTTTCTTGCATGATTTCACTCTTGAATTTGTATGATATTGAACTAGCATTACACACCTACTATGTTTTTGATAAAATGTACGGTTTAGGATTCTTGAGTTATTGATGGTCTAATGAATGGCCTACGAGTCAAGTGACTTTATTAGATGAAATTAATTTATGAATGTGTTGATTTCATGAAAATTATTTATAGTGTTGCAAGTTGGACGCACCTTTTTGAGGGGGTGCTATGCCTCAATCACCTTATTGGGGGGTATTAAGCCCGTACTACCACGTTGAGGGGTATAAACCATGACCACCTTATTGGGGGGTCTATGCCTATACTATTGTGTTGAGGGGTATATACCTTGACCACCTTGTCAGGGGATGCTAGGCCCGCACTACCATGTTTAGGGGTATATACCTTACCACCTTTCGGGGGTTCTAGGCCCGTACTACCAATTGAGGGGTACATACATCAATCACCTTCCAAGAGGGCGCTAGGCCTTGGATTCCAAGTACTAAGTTTCTTGGTCTATGATGTTGTTCCTTTCCTACACTTGTAATATGCTCTACATAAGCATGTTTTACTTCAACTATTGATCATGCATGCCATTTTGCTAATATACTATCTCTTGCTTATGATTATCCATGTTAATCATGATGCTTATCTCTTGTTGCATTGTATCCTACACACTTAGTACTTTCAAACATATTAACGCATATTCTTTGCCCACATGACTAGAGCTCCTCCTGATCATCCTCCTCCTCCACGTGGCTAGCATTATCTCTTGAAGCGAGTTCGGTGAGTCCTCAACTCCGAGGACAATAGTTATTGATCCTATGTTATGTATAGACTCTCTTATCTTTGTTCAGATGCTTATTACTATGAGGGTGAGCTCGAAAAGTTGTCTTGGCCCCCTCCCAATCTATGCTAGAGGTATTGTTGGACAAGTTATGTGCTTATGCCTAAAGCTTTGACTCTTTGATGTTTTAAGCTATGAAAGATTTCCCTTAGCCCCTTTTATCCTTATTTCTATTTTTTTTATTGTTGTTTAATTGCTTCCGCAACCAAGGATGTGTAATAGATATGCTAAGAGGCTTGCTTGGGTTTCCATTCGCCGTGTCACGTCTAAACCATAGGCTTGGATCGTGACAGTCTACAAGGAATATGAAATTTTCCATTTTTACCAACGTATCATAAAGTATCTCGTATGCTTCTTCACTATGCGATTTGCCATTAATAACCACATGCTTGTAGGAGTAGGGGCTCCCAATCGAAGCTTCTTATAGATCTAAAGGGGCATCAGATTGATACTAGCACCTAAGTCACATAATGCCCTTGTGAACTCTACATCTACAATGTTGCAAGTTAAAAGCACCTGGATCTTCTTTTTTCATCTCCAATGTTAAAGATCTTGAGAAAGCTCCTAACTCACAATGCATTTTTTTGTGACAAAGACCGTCATATACTTTGCATACACTAGCATCTTCTCCAATGCCTCGATGAGAGGGATATTGATAAAGAGTTGCTTTAGTGTGGAGAGGAAGTGCTTGAATTTTCCCTCTTCCTTCCTCTTTTTGAGTCTCTAAGGGAAGGGAGGAAGAAGCCTATGGATGGGCTTAAACCTCTATGGCGCGTCAGCTGCTTCACTCACCCCATCTTTGCGACAACCATATCCTTCATCTATATCCTTTGATTCAACCAACTCCTTACAAACGTATTTTACATCTACCTGCATGAGAGGGTCAATAATGCTCTTTCCACCTCTAGTAGTAACCGCCATACATTGCACTTCATTATTACAATTTTGCACTATATTGCTACGCAGTGTACCCCTCTGACGTTGATTCAATTGAGTCGATACCTAACCGAAATGTTGTTTAAGCTGTTTAATAGCCATGGAGTGAGACTTTGCTATCTGACTAATACTTGAAATATCTGATTTCATGCACCTTGGAGTCTCATCCACATCTGATCCTTCTTCAATAGGCGATCAAACGTCTCCTCAATTCTGGAATTGTCTGTAACTCTGTCACGGTTGTGTGGTGGCACATTAGGACTATTTCTGAAGCCTTCTCTATGACCCCAATCTATATATTGACCCTTTTTACAATCATAATATCCTCCACGATTGTCCCTGTAAGCTCTATCTCTGCCAAAAAGTTCTGGCCTTTGTGTCCTTCACCTTGACGCTAATAGTCTTGATTAGAGGCTTGGGCGTTCGTCTGAAAACTCCTCATATGATCATTAACAAGGTATGTATCCTCCTCATAGTATTGCTCCTCGTACATGTGCGCTTGTAGAGGTTGATAACCACCGTGTTCACTCTTTCTTGGTTATGGTTTATCATCACATCCATTCTTGTGCGAGCTGAGCAAGCTTCTATATAATTTCTTCATTAATTCTGGTGAAACAACGTCAAAAGTGCCTGAAAATATGCCTCTAAATGCCATGAATTTCAAATTCCATATATCTCAAAATCCTTGTGCGATATCAAAAATCTTACTTCATATGCTTGTTCAGGGGATTAAAATTAAGGGGAGAAGGGTCTAGCCCCAATTTAAGAGCAAACGATTAACAATTTTAGAACCAAACTGCGATAGTGTCGCGACACACCGCTGTCGTGGAAATGTGTTAATCTGGCCTCTGCGATAGGTATGGGTCACCGACCAGACACAGACCTGTGTATTTTGTAGCCAGTAATTTCTATATGGATCCATGGCTTTTGGGTCTTGGGCATAAGTGTTCCCAAACGTGTTTTTACTTATACTTACCTCTATTTCACCCTCATATCATCCTAAACATTTGCTAACACTCACTTAAGCATTTAGTTATATTTTCACTCCCAAATTCAAGTCTCAAACTCTTATCCCAAGCTAAGGTTTTCCTTCAAGGTTCTTCTTCAAGCTTCAAGTCACTATCTCCAATCCTCACCAAATTCATCTTCAAGCTAAGGTATGTGGGTTTCTTTCATGGGGCCCTTTCACCCATGATACCAAAGCCTCCTTTTACTTAAAATTACATGATTTAAATTTGATTTTCAAATGAGTCTTGCTTATTATGAAATTCACTGCACACTATGTTAAAACTATGTGAAATTGTGACTGTTTTGCCATGTTTTGAGCTATAAATCTTTGATCTATTGTAAGATTTGAAGAGGGGTTTTGACGTACATTTCTTTAGGGTGCTGCAACATGTTGATTGATAGTTTTAATATGGATTTTCTTTCATGACTTCTACTCTCTATCTTTCATGGCTTTATACTAGCATTACACACTATAAAATATCCGGATGTGGTTTCTTGAGGACTTGAAGGTCCAAAGCATGACATATGAGTTTAATGACTATATGATGATGAAATGAGCCTTTATATATGACATACTATATATAAAGGGTTGCACTGGACCATGCTCGATCCGGGAGGACAAGAGCACAAGTAACCAAGGTAGGGGTTTGTACTCATCAACCAAGGTGGAGGTTTGTACTCATCAACCATGTGCGGGATTCATACTTTGCCGCCATGGTGATAAGGTTTGATTATCATCAACCATGTCGGAGGTTTGTACCACACCACCGGGTGATGCGGTGAAACAATCATCAACCAACCGAGGGGTTTGTACCTTGTAAAACTAGCTTGGTCTCTTCTACACATATGATATCCTATATGAGCATGAGTTACTTAAGCATGTTTTACATATGCATTGACCATACATGTCATATTGTTATATTATGCCTATTGTCTATTGTTATGCATTTTGACTATGATGCTTAAAATTCTTGTCGCATTGCATCCTATATATATAGTACATTCAAATGTACTGACTTATACGCTTTCCTATATGATATCAATATGTATGAACCGGTGCCCAAGTTGATTATCCTCCTCCTCCACGAGGCCAATTCGTTACTACTCAAGCTAGTTAATGGTTCCTCCTCTTCGGGGACCTTAATCTATGTTACTCTTATTATGTATTGAGACATTCTTCTTTATTGTCTATTTTGACTATGAGGGTGAGCTTGGTTGCTTTTCTTGGCCCCTGCACTTATCTATGTATTAGAGGTGTTTGTTGGATATATTATGTACCAATGGTAAGAGCTTTGACTCCTTGTCTCTTGATTATGACATTATGCAAGTTTTCCCCTTAGCCCCTTTGCCCCCTAATCTTACTCTTTATGTCTTTTACTTACTTCCATGACCAATGATTTGTAATGATAAGTTAAGAGGATTGTTTACGGTTCCTTTTGGTTTTCCATTCGCTGTGCCACGTCTAGGCCCCAGGTTTGGGTCGTGATATCTGGCTTGCTCTTGCCCCACACTTACGACACATGAACTCTTTGTGAAGCTTTATCCCTCTGTCCCTATGCACGATTTGTTTTAACCACCCTTTCCCTTTGCTCCACAATCCTTGCAAATGGTTTATCTAGAAAGATGCCCCCTATGAAGGTGTCAGCACAGGCTTGACTATTCTTACCAAGGCATGGTAAAAGATATCTACCAAGGATTCATGAACTATCTTATGGTCAAGGATGCTTCTCAGACATTTTGTAATTCACTCCCAAGTGGTTCTTATCGAATTACCAGGGATTTGCTCGAAATTGTTGATTTGGTCTAATTTGAGTTCTTTAATCTGGGGAAGTACCTCTCTAAAAAGGCCTTCTGTAAGTCTGGCCAACTCGTGATTGAAGGATGTGGGAGGTCAGATAGCCATAATACAACATTTACCATGAGGGACAATGGAAAGACACAGAGTCCTATAACATCCATAGATAAATTCGGTGTTCCTATCACACTCTTACGGACAAATGCCACATAGTGCAATTAGCTATGTGGATCCATTGATGTTAAGCCTGCAAATAGCCCATGGTCTGTAGCATCTAATGTAACCCACTCAAGATTGTGAACTTTGTGTCTGTTGGTAGTAGTGGTAACACAATGGCTCCAGACACCTCCATAGCCGTAGGATTCAACCTGTATTGATTCTATTAGTAAGCATTGGCATTGAAATCCTGTGGCTATGGAATGTCCTCCAAAGGAGGTAGGTTATCATTCCTATCCATATCATTATTGTCCCTATTCAAGACTACATTAGTCGTGTTGTTGGCGTTATCTTGGGCCATTCTTCTTGTAGTTCGTGGATATCCGGATCAAATGGAGTTAAGAACTTACCTTCTTACTCCGAGTGTTCAGCATATACTTTTCGCACACCTTGCAAAGAACAAAAAAAAAGTAAAATAAAGGGAACGAAGGATTAATATTCAAACAACTAACGAATTCACTAAATCTAAATGACACAAAAATTTGATGTTGCCCTAGTTACACCTAATTTTTAGAGTATAAAGCGGTCACTGTCAAGATATAGAGCCTAACCGAGGTTAGGGTCGATCCCACAGGGAATATATAGAATTAAGACAAATTCGCCAATTTGTAATATGAGTAGGTAACCCACTCAATACCCCAAAAGGGGGGTTGTTTGCAATAATCAATGAGAAAATAAACTAAGCTAACTATCAAGAGAGAAAAATCAATAATAAATAGCAATTAGGGTATTGTGTTCCACATGATTCCCTAACTCAGTATCACTGAATTACCTAATTCTTGTCTAGTGTATAGCATGCAAGATAGTAATTTAAGTTCACTAAACCTTTTTGTCAAAGGTGAGAGGCTAATTTCACTATGTAACTTGGCCCATATGCATGGTGTGTTTTACTAAACATTACCTATTAGTCCTAGTACAACCTTCCCTTGGCCCAGTTTGGTTGATTAGACGAGATCACATAAATCGAATCCTATTAAGTTTTCTCATTTCCTATTCATTACTACATTTATCCAGCCAGTAACACTAGGCGAGTTCTAATGTTGGCCACTACTAGAAAACATGCAAAACAAAGACAATTATTTAATATATGCATATACACCTTCCAAGAATCGTGAATTATCTAGTTTTACTTTGTTAGTTTTTCATGGTTCCCACAACCCTAGTTGTGGATTTAGCTACTCATGCTATGTGTAGATAAAGAGATTATGAATTTAGAAGACACAATTAAACACTTATACAATTGTATTAAGATCAACCAAATCTAATGTCAATGAAAATCACAAGCGTGAAGATTGAGTTAAAGTATAGGTATTCTCAAAGACTCTCTCACAATTTTCTCTCTAAGAATATTGAGTTGTCTGAGCACTTAACCTAGACTATAGAAAATTGACGTAAACTGCTGAGAGCTTTTGAAAAATAACCTAAAAGACTTATTTATAGTAATTAAAAACAATTCCTAAACAGATTAGGAAAACTGGCCGGCGAACTCCACGAAAGCACTTTATGACTCATAATGTCTTCAACAGCTCGTAATCGGGGTCTCATAATCAGCTATTGGAATTCTAGAAATCACTTCTACAACACCCCTTTATGACCCGTAAAGTGGTTTACAATCCATAAATAGGGTTTCTTCTAATGAATATCCTGCAAGTATATTTCTCTAATCCTCATGGCACGAAAGGTAGTCTATGACTCGTAAACTGCTCCATGACTCATCTGCATGTTCATAGACTTCAACTTCAACAAATAGCCCCTCAATGAAAATCCTCAGGAAACCTATCTACGACTCGTAGAATACTCTAGGACTCATAAAAAGACCCGTATAAGAGCACAAACTAACAACTTCTGCAATTTTTCCCCAAATCATGGCCAACTTATAATATTTCAAATCTAAATGCAAAAACACAAAAAAACCCATGAATATCGCATTGAGAACAAACAAAATCCTATGTTTTAAGCATCAAAAGTTTTGTATTTTAGCAGCACGTCAAGTAGTAGTAGGATACGTCCAACCATCTATTCTAACCTTTATTACAGACTTCTGAGGGCAGATGCAATTCCTGAGACACTTCTAGGCGAAGTGGTCCTCCCTAACTCATTAGCTAAATGCTAAGGGACAAAGGTACAATAGCATCTGGCAAGATGGATCCTCCCTGTGACACCCCATAAATTTATCCTCACATGTACCTATTTTTCAAACTCATTCTTACACATAGGAAGTGGATTAGGGTCATAATGGACCTCTAGTACTTAGCCTAGTTCAAAACTTTCCTATAAATTGAGTTTCTAGTGTTGGATTATACAAGGGTCAACTTTAAACAATCAAAACTCTTAGCATACAAAGAATTAGGTGGCTCAAATGTCTTTGGATTAGCTATGGGCCCATAGATGACTTTTGATAGTTTTTTAAGAAAGGTAATTTAGTTTCTTCCCGCCCTTACAAAACCTAAACCTGACATTTTTATGCCGAAATAAAACACTAAACATGTTAGTTCAAACTTTTTATGCTAAATCACTCTCTCAAACTTAGAGCAATGGTTCAAAGAAGAAAAAGGCTAGAGTTTGAAGCGAAAACTTGAGAATTCTTCCATGTTGTTTCAAGGTATAAAACATCCAGCTATGTAAGGCTAATCAAAACATGGCTTTTGTTCTTCCATGTGCCCCTTAACTCAGATTGATGGAGTTATGAGTAAATTGAGTCTCCCATGAAGGGTTAGTGAAGGTTTTTCTTAAATTCTAATGTATTTCTATATAATCTTGCATAAATTACTATTTTTATAAATTAAATACATAAATTAAATGATTTGACCTTGATAAATAAACCCTAACATAAATTCTTGTTATTTTCACTTATTTCACTTAAATGAGCATGCATGAGCGTATTTTGAGCCTAAAGAGTCTATGAAATCCCTGAATTCTTTGATTCTACTCTTTTTCTCTTAGATGATATGAGTTAGAATGTTGCATGATAGAGTCCTTATGAGTCAAGAGCAGAACCTTAAAATGATGTACCCAAAGAGTAGATAGTTAATGTGATGAGTTGAGTTGACAAATGTCCAATGAGATTAAATAAATGAGTTAACCATAGGGTTGATGCCTTATGAGCACATTGAGTATTGGGAGGAGTATTAAGTAATGAATTTAGTAAGAATAAGTCTAACTCGGACTCAATAACCACGTATCCGGCATAGGTGAAACGCCCTAAAAATGTGTTTCACAAATGTCTATAATCATAATTTCCTTATATCTCAAGATCTATGCGTGATATCAAAAATCTAACTTCATATTCTTGATTAGGGGGTAAAATTTAGTAGGAAATAAGTGTAATCCCGATTTTAGAAGACCCATAGAAAAAATTGTATTTCATAAAATTTTCGAAGATAGAAGTTGTCCACGATGGCTTTGGGAGTGGACCTGTCACGGAGCAATGTTGTGACTTCTTTCTTTTTTTTGTTTTGACCAAAGGCATTGGGGTCATGACCCCATGCCAATTTATGCATAATAACAGCTATACTTCACCATTTTTCAGGTCTTTATCATTCAAGACACTCTCAAAACCCTCTCCAACACCCAACCAAATATTTCATCAAAATTCAAGTGTCTCAAGCTTAATTCCATATCTCAAGAACATCATTCAAGCTTCATTGCTCCTTCAAGTCTACATCAAGGAATCTCTAAATTTAGGTATGTGGATTTAATCAATTGGGTCCTTTCACCCATGGAGCCTAATCTCTACTTTTATGAAAATTGCATGTTTTCAAGTTGTATTATCTATGGGTACCTTCTATAGGATTATGAGTATAAATTATGTTGGGGTTTTATGAAATGTATGTTTATTTATTATACATGACTATCTATTTCAAGCGTGTACTATGAATTGATTTTGCCTATTGAGACTATGCATGTTTTGAGCTATGAAAATATGATCTATTATGAGATTTGATGATGAATTTTAAAGTATCTTACATCTGGGCTTTACTATGTGTCGGTGGGTTGATTTACATTGAGTTTTCTCATATTATTTCACTCTTGAATTACATAATTTTGAACTAGAATTGCATACCCACCAAGTGTTCAATAAAATGTCTTTTCAAGGTTTTTTAAAATTACTGATGATCTATTGCATGATTTATGAGTCAAGTGACTTTATGATTATTTTAGGCTTTCAAAAGATGTATTGAATTTATGGAAATGTCTATAATGTTGTAAATGTCGGATTAAGCCCTTTTTCAAAGATTTTACCTCTTGTGAGCCTTTTGATATTAATGTAAGGGTAATGTTTGCTGATGATCTATTCTTATGTTTTAAAGTTAGCTCGTCATTAGAGGTCAAAGATGTTTTATAGCTTCTCATATCAGGTTTCCATATTTCTTACAAATTTCTAAAGTGTGATTATTTCTATTATTTCGTGGGATTAGGCTTAGCACCGATGGATGGAGGGTTTGCTCTCTTTCCACAAACTAGGTGCCTACATAGGAGTATACTTTTTCCTTGCTTTACTAGTGGATCCATTAGGTAAGCTTCTTAATGAAATCCACCCCGAAATGGGACAAGTTCCCATAATAGAGTTTACATCTCCGAAATGGGACATACTCCTATAAGGTGAAGTATGGTTAACCTTGACAAGTAGACCACCTTTTTACTGTTGAGGGGTAATCATTGGAATTCTAAGTTGTAGCTTGCTTGGTCTTGTTCTTTGTCAGTTGAGGTCTCTTCCCACATATGTATCATGTTCTACGTAAATTGAATGATTTATAAACATGTTTTACTTCAAGTATTGATCATGCATGCCATATTGAGATTATGCTTATCTATTGCCTATTACTATGAATTTTGACTATGTTGACTTATGTCTTGTTGCATCGAATCCTACATATTTAGTATATTCAAACGTACTAACACGTACTTTATGCCTACATGATATCACCATTTAGGGACCAAAGCTTCTCTTGATCATCCTCCACGTGGCTAGTGAGATTCTACGAAGATAAGCTTTGGTGAGTCTTCAAGTTGAAGGACACTCTCTATTTCTCTTGCTAATTCTAAGGATTCTTTATGCTGAACATTTGACATTATGAGGGTGATCCCGGAAAGTGTCTTGGCCCCCACTCCTTTCTAAGTTTAGAGGTGTTGTTGGAAATATTATGATGTATTATGCTATAAGTTTGACTCTTTATCCTTTTATGAGATAAAAGACTTCCCTAAGTCCCGCTTTCCTTTTTTTATCTCTTGTTGTTCTTTACTTTGCTTCTGCGACCAAGGATGTGTGATTGATATTCTACTATGCTCGTTTGGTCCCTTCGGGTTCCCATTCGTAATGTCATGTCTAGGTACTAGGCTTAGATTATGACAAACTTTGATCAAAGCACTAGGTTGTTAATGGTCCTCGGAGTCCAACACACTACATTGATCAGAGTCTTATTCATGGTTGTGAAGCGCACCATAATTATGAATGAGAGGCTACGAGGTATTTTAGGAAATGTTTCACTTCTTCATAATCTATGTCGTGCGGAAGAGCTAAGTCCCCTAAGGCTTATTACTGATCCCTAACTATTAAGATTAGAATAAGTCTCAAGCTATTTATAACAGTGACATTTCCGGTGTGAAAGTTCGTAATGCTCTATGAATATTGGCCAAAGCTATGACATCCCAACTCAACTAGTCGGTGGGCATCCCCAAGAGCTCAAATGATTAGAAGTTGGAGAAAAAGGCCAAGAGAGCCCGAGTTGAGGGTGCTTCATCTTTTGCTAGAAAAACAGAGCTCAAGAACCCAAAGTAAAGGAACCCTTTTTCCACTAGTCAAGGGTGTAGTAAGAAACATCAAGGAAAGTGCTTGGTAGGGATTGCAGATTGTTTCAAGTGTAGCAGTGTTAGGGATAAGATGAGAGATTGCTAGGTGGCCTCAAGGGAAGGGAGAAGAAGGTTCCAAATTGAAGGTGGCAATGGTAGGAGAACTCACCCTAGGTGCCCAAAATGTGGGAGAAATCAGAATGACATATTCCTGAGGAACACGGGTGCATGGTATAGGTGTGGCAAGATGGGCCACAAGATTGTTGATTGTCCATACACTCAAAATAAGGGTAAGGGTGTTGGTATTGAAGCTTCTCCTTGGAGCCACAAGTATGGAAAGCACCATCTGGGTGATTGTTTGGCCGATTCGAGTGTATGTTTTGAGTGTGGTGAAGAGTATCAGAAGTCTGGAAATTGTCCATGGGTCATTAAGGATTATGAGGATGACTGCAGACTTTCTCAAACATACCTCTTTATAGGTCACTAGACTTGAAGTAATGCTTCACAGGTATGTTAAAGGTTTTTTATTTTTATGTGTACGCATTGATAGACCTGGGTGCCACTCTTTCTCTTATTACTTCTTTTGTTTCCAAAAAGCATCATGTTAATCCCGAATTATTGTGTTAACCTTATGAAGTCTCTACCCCAGTTGGTGAGTCCATTGTTGCTAAAAGTATCGATAGAAACTGTCCCCATATTCATTTTGCATAAATACTTGCCTTGTGATTTTGTTATCTTAGATATGGTGGATTTTGATGTCATTCTTGGGATGGATTGATTGCATGAATATTATGCTTTTATTGATTGTAGAACCCATAGGGTTAAATTCCATGTCATGCCCCAGACCTAAGGTCTTGATGTGACCAGCGAATGGGGAACCCAAAGGAACCCCCAACAAGCCTCATAGCATATCATTACACATCCTTGGTCACAGAAGCAATTAAAATGACAATAAGAGATAAACATAAGCAAAGGGGAATTGGGACTAACGGAGTGAGAGAGAAAGAGAAAATAATACTTAAATATCATAGAAGAGTCGAAGCTCAAGCATAATACACAACTTATCCAACAACACCTCTAAATATAAATACTTAGCGGGGGCCAAGACAAGGACCAAGCTCACCCTCATAGTCAAAGTAGCAATAATGCAGAGGGTATTAATACACAGCATAAGAAAGATAGATCAACGTCCTTGAAATGGAGGACTCACCAATAAGCTTGAGAGACAATCGTGCTAGACACGTGGAGGAGGAGGATGGCCAAATGTAGCTCTGGTTCCTATATTGTGTTATCCTGTAGGCATAGAGTATGCATTAGTACATTTGAATATACTAAGTATGTAGCATGCAATACAACAAGAGATAGGCATCATAGGCAAAATCCATAATCATAGGCAATGAATAGCATACTAACAAGATGATATGTCTTAATGATGCTTTAAGTAGAACCATGCTTATACAAAACATAATACCAGTGTAAGGAGTGACTATTATAGTACATTCCAAGGCCTGCCACCTCCTTGGAGAGGCGCATGAGGTACAAACCCCTTCATGAGGTTGATGGAGTACAAACCCCCCAACAATGTTGATGGGCACAAACCCCCAACAAGGTTAATAGGTACAAACCCCCAATAAGGTTGATGGTCACAAACGCCTTACAAGTTTGCATGAGCCTGCCACCTCCCCAGCGAGGCGATCGAGGTACAAACCCCTCAACAAGGTTAGCCGAGCCTACAACCTCCCGGATGAGGCTTGGTCATCCCTAAAACTACCGAGATAATATGATATATACATACTCCTTTCTCATTTTGTACATATGTTCTTTTCATGATCATACACATATATTCCTTTCATCATCATATACATATATTCATTTCATCATCATAAAGTTATTCATCTCATAAGATATGCATTGGATCTTCAATTTCTCAATAAATCATAACCGGACATTTTATCAAATACTTAGCGGGTGTGTAGTGCTAGTGTAAAACCATGCAATTCAAGAGTGTTATCATGCTAGAAAATTTAATATAAAACCATCAATAAACACTCGGTAATACCCTCAAACAATATACATCAAGACCCTTCATCGAATCTCACAATAGATCTTAGACTTATAGCCCAAAACATAGTAAAATAGTCACAATTTCATAAATCCTAACATAGTGTGTAGTGAATTTCATAATAAATAAGACCCATAAGTAAATCAATTTTAAATCATGCAATTTAGAGTAAAAGGGAGCTTAGGTATCATTGGTGAAAGCAATTCGTGAAAGAAATCCACATACATTAGCTCTTGGAGAATCCTTGAAGAAGAATGGAGACGGAGACTTGATGTTTGAATGAGAACCTTAGAATCTAGATGAGTTTTGGCACTTGAAATTTGGAGATAAAATATTGTCTAAGTGTTTGAGAGGGTATTTGAGAATGTCTTAAATATGAAGGTGAAATGAGGCTATGTATAGGTATTTTTACATGTTAGAAGACTTAGGCCCAAGACCCTAAATCCTTTTACAGAAATAACAAAACTAGACAAAAATAACACAGGTCCGCGACGGAGGCGCATTGCGGTACCAACGCGGACCCACACTATTTTGCGCAAACTTGGGAAAATTTTGCTACGGTTTCTCTAAAATTGGGGTTAGACCCATTTCCCACTCAATTTTTTCTCCTGAGCAAGAATATGTAGTCGGATTTTTGATATCACGCACGGATTTTGGGATATATGAAAATTACGATTCCGGACATTTTCGAGACACATTTTCGGGCACTTTTTGGGGTCGTTTCAATATCTCTCCCTTGGGAATATTCATCCCTAAATGTCAAAGAAACATACACAAGAAGAGTAATTATAAACAAATTAACCCCAACAAGAATGCAACAATACATATAAAATACCATTTTCAAAATCTCAACATAAGTGTCAAAAAATTCGTCATGAACTTGTTAACATAAACATGAAAGCATGCAAATGACATAGGGGATGAAATATAAGAGTTGATATTGTGAAAAAGGACTTGAAATATTATCATAAACTTGAACAGAATGAAAGAGGTACAGAAAATTGCCTTTCCATATCCGCTTTGGCTCCCCGAGAGAAACTATCGTCTTAACGACTCTTCCGAAGGGCCTTGACGAACACTACATCCTTATCAATCAACCCTTACTGGTATCCACCCAACTTCTGCACTGGACCTCCTCATAGTCAACCTGTCTTCCACAATGTCCATCACCTCAAGAATCTTATAACACTCGAATCACCAACACACCTCCTCAATCCTAGAAATATGAAGAACCAAATGAACCATATCCTTGTCCCAAGGCATTTCCCATTCGTATGGAACCTCACTAATCATCCTCGACCCCCTATGAAGAATCACAACCACGAACTTAATTCCCTCTTTACTGAGGCAAACCACACTTTTCATGAGTCGAACCTTCAAATAGCCCCAATCAACAAGTTTAAATTAAAGATCGTTACCTTGGCAAGTAGACCACCATTTTAGTGATGACCGATAATCATCGTGTTTCCAAGTTGTAGTTCTCTTAGTCTTATTCGTTGCCTGTTAAGGTATCTTGCCACATATGTATCATATTCTATGTAAGTTGAATGATTTATAAACATGTTTTACTTGAAGTATTGTTCATGCATGCCATATTGAGATTATGCTCATCTATTACCTATTACAATGTATTTTGACTATATTGGCTTATGTCTTATTGCATTGCATCCTACATACTTAGTACATTCAAACGTATTAACACACACTTTATGCCTACGTGATATCACCATGTACAGACTAGAGCTCCTCTTCATCATCCTCCATGTGGCTAGTGAGATTCTATGAAGATAAGCTTTGATAAGTCCTCAAGTTCGAGGACACTATCTACTTTCTCTTGCTAATTCCAAGACTTCTTTATGCTGGAAACATGACATTATGAGGGTGATCCCGTAAAGTGTCTTGGCACCCTCTACATTCTATGTTTAAAGGTGTTGTTGGAAGTAACGTGAAGTATTATGCTATGAGCTTGACTTTTTATGCTTTTATCATGTCCAAGACTTCCCTTTGTCCCACTTTCTATTTTTTTAAATCTCTTATTGTTGTTTACTTTGCTTCTGTGACAAGGGATATGTATTAATATGCTAAGAGCCTTTTTTGGGTCCCTTTGGGTTCCCATTTGCCATGTCACATCTAGGACCTAGGCTTGGGTCATGACAGTGGGAGAGAATTGAACCATAAAACTAGATATTTCCTATTGTCCCAAAAAGAGGGCTTGATATTACTAACTATTGATCATTAATGGATGTCCTATACCACGGCAAGGTATTGGATTGATATGGCAACGACATCGCTTCATTGTACTATCACCGGCTAATATGTGATGGTTTTTGGTTAAAGAAACTCCAAAGTGGGACTTGATAGTACTCTGAGTGGATGGGATGTAAATGATAGATGAGTAGTCATTCTCTAAATTGCATTCTTACTTTAGACTCTTGATATGATGATTTAGTCTCCTACTTCTTGAGTTGAGCTATTTCAGTTGATATTACTCTTCCTTTACATGTCTCTTTCTGTCATTTTACGTACTCATACATTTCACGTACTAATGTTCATTTGTGCTTGCATCTTTTCATGATGTAGATACATGTACTAGAGGTCATCAATAGGTGCCCCATAGAGGGTGAGTCCTCCCATTCTTTCGGAGGATATCATGTTTTCCTTTCTAGCTTTGAGTTTAGCCTCTTTATTTTATTTTAAGGTAGCCATGGTCTATCATTGGCAGCATTTAGTCTTATGTTTTAGAGGCTCCATGGCCTAGACTGTTGAGTTGTGATTAGATGTATTATCATTGATTGGATTCTTTCACATTAGTCTTAGTTGATGGATAGCATCATTGGCTTTTGGCTTTTGATTTTCATTTTATCATTACTTTTCATTTAGGTATTCTCATTCATTTATGTCTTCTTCTACTAGAGTGTGACTTAACGAATATGATGAAGCCTAGGTATTCGCTTGAGGACTAGAAATAGAATATGGGTGCTGGCTATGCTAAGGGTACCCTCCCAGAGTGTGACACTCCTAGCCAGTTGTTAGGGATCCCGAGCTTCTATCATTTCATAGTGATCAAGTTTCTTTAGATTGATATTATATGGGGCATTGGATCATTGTTTCCAAGATTTTCCCTTACGGAGAGAGATGTATCTAGCTTCTCATGTATGCCAGTTAGCTCCACAACTGATAGTTAGAGGTAGAGATCAAGCTCACAATATGGGAAACCAGTGATATTTTAGAGACGTTTAGCACAGTTTTTGGGGGTGGATGATTTGGTAGTAGAGGCTATACTTAAGGAGAAGCCACTAGGGTCATTTTTTTGTCACTAGAAAAGTCAAAGGTCAAAGAATTAGATGATATTATTACAAGTATGATTATATCATGTCAGTAGCAAATATTAGCTTTATTTTAACCTACAAGATAATTTGGATCTAGGAAATACTACAAATTGCTTATGAAAAGCTATATAATGACGGAGAATTAGTTCTAGGTTGCATTATATTTTGATAATTTTAGGAAATAAATAAAATTAAATACAATTCCACAAACTCACGAGACATATCTTCCTATCCACAGAGCCTCTGCGAGACCTGCTTTGCATCTAGCATTCTCCCTCTACTCAAAAGCCATTTGGCGGACTTGGGAAAGTAAAATATTGTCAATATTAGTAATCAAATAATTAACGAATCATTTAGTCAAATTGAATCTGGAAATCGGCTAAATTCTTCACTGATAGAAACAAAAATGAAGATGACTGATAGAACAAGTACAATAAAAAATCAAATAGAAATAATTACAAAAGAGAAAAAGAAAATAACTCCAGAAATAGACATCAAGTCTAACACTAATAAAACAATTAATATTAAAAAATTCGAATCGCCAAAAAATTTTTCCAAAAATTAAAAAATAGAAATACTCGAGTAATACAAAAATTCCATTACAGGGACAGAAGTTTGTTTGAGAATTCAAGAGAAGGTCACGGCGATACAAGAAGGGACCTGTAGAAAAAGATTTGACGTGAAGGAGGAAGTGCTGCACTACTAACGTAAATACTACCGCGAACAAACTCCCATCAGTATCTAAGGGTGGTCATAAAATATAGAATGGAGGGGATAGAAAGCACAACAAGCATCAGCCTCCAAGTGGGAGAACTCCTCATATGTCTCTATCTATTTTTGTTTCCCATTTGGGGATGAGCCTCGACCCTCTGTAAATATTACTTCATGTATTAACTCCGGCCGCAGATTGTATAGTAGTGGATTGAGTATGCAAGTCAAATAAAGTTACTTTTCAAGGGAATGGTACCAAGGCAAACTTGATATTACTTGATATGCTCAATTTTGACACTATTCTAGGCATGAATTTGTTAGCTCCTCATCATGCTGTTTTAGATTGCTACGTTAAGACTATTACCCTAGCCAGGTTTAGTTTATCTCCAATTGTATGGTAGAACTCTATTAGCCGCACACTAATTCATTTTATCTATTATGTTCAATCATAGAGGTTGATCTCTATAGGTTGCTTAGCGTACTTGGGCCATGTACGTCATATACCAGTCAATGTTTCTTATTGATTAAGTCCTGGTGGTTTGTGAGTTTCCATATGTGGTTTCTATTAGTTTTCATAGCTTAATTCCAGAGAGGAATGTTGATTTTGCCATAGATTTTGACCAAGACACTAAGCTCATATTAATTCCTCCAAATCAAGTGGATTTCGCCAAGCTTGAAAAGTTGTGGGTATAGGTATAGGGTCTTTTGGATCAGGGTTTTATATGGTCTAGTGTTTCTTCATGGGGTGTGTTTTCTTTGTTATGAAGAACGATGGGACTCTTTACATATGTATCGATTATATGTAGCTGAACAAGGTGATTATGAAAAATTGTTATTAATGTTTTATTTGACTAGTTTCTGGGAGATGTAGTGTTTTTTCAGATGGATTTGACATCTGGTTATCATCCGCTGAGGATTAGAGCATCAGATATTCCTAAGACTGTCTTTTATAACCGTTATGGCCATTATGAGTTTTTGTTTATGTCATTTAGTTTGATTAGTCTATTACAACATTTATAGATTTGATAACTCATGTGTTTAGGCCTTATCTGGATTCTTTTGATGTAGTGTTCAATGATGATGTTTTGGTATATTGTCGGAGCAAGAAGCAGCATGCCCAGTACCTTAGGATAGTGCTTCAGACATTGGGTGATCACTAAATTTATTCCATGTTTTCTAATATTAATTCTTATTAGAGACTATGGCTTTTCTAGGGCACATAGTGTCAAAAGATAGTATTATAGTGGATCTGGCTTTGATTGAATCCACTCGTGGTTGGTCTAGGCCCACATCTGTTACTGAGGTTAGTAGTTTTCTTGGGTCAGGTGGGTATTACAGATGATTTATTGAGGGATTCTCTATTATTGTTGACTCATTGACTTACTCACCAGGGAATTACTTTTGTGTTGTCTTACGAGTATGAGATTAGGTTTTTTAGGATCAAGGAGATACTTACAATCGCTCCTATTCTGACATTTCCAGTTGAGTATAAGAGATTCATAGTGTGTTGTCATACTTCTAAGATTGGCTTGCTATTTCTTTTAATACAATATGGTCAAGTTATTGTTTATGCCTCCAGATAGTTGCGGGATCACGAGTATGACTACCCCACTTTGATTGAGTTGGTGGTGGGAGTTTCTGTTCTCAAAATATGGTGACATTGACTATATGTGGTCTATTGTGAGATTTATATAGATCATCACAACCTGCAACATATAATGAGCCAGAGAGATTTGAATTCCAGGGAGTGGCATTGGATTGAGTTGTTAGCAGACTATGACCTTTCTCTATCACCCGGGCAAGGCTATTGTTATTGCAAATGCCTTGAGGCAAAAGGCTATTAGTATGGGTATCACTTATTTATCCATGGTGGAGAGGCCTTTGGCTTTGGATATTCAGTCCTTGGTTAATAGGATGGTGAGATTGGATGTATTAATCTATGGACTGGCATTGCCATCATTGCGGTTCAATATTCTGTATTTCATAAGATTTGCAACAAATAGTACAACAATAAATCATTACCAGCCCTCAGAGATTGGGTGTTATAGGATGGAAATGGCAAGGTTATTGTGGATTCATATGGGGTCCTCAGATTTGATCTCCGATTATGTGTTCCAGAGTTGGGGTCTGATACAGTTGATTCTGTATGAGGATCATGATTCCAAGTAGTCTATCCACCCAGACACAACGAAGATGTATTGGGATTTGATGCAACATTACTAGTAGGGTGCTATGATGAGAGATATAGTTGATTATACATCATACTTCTGTTTTTATCAGTAGGTAAATATCAAGTGTTAGAAACCAGTGGAGAGCTCCAGGTGTTGCCCATTCTCGAGTGGAAGTGGGAGTGAATTACTATGGATTTTGTTTGTGGTATTGCATTAGACTTTCAGCTGTATAGAATGTATTTGAGTCACCATTGATCAATTACCAAATCAGTTCATCTCATTCCTGTTTGGTCTTCCTATAGTGTTGAGCAGTTAGACCATATCTATATTCAGGAGATAGTCCATCTTCACGGGGTTCCAGTATCCATTATATCATATCAGGGTTCGCAGTTCACCTCCAATTTCAGGAGAGCCTTTCAAAGAGAGGTAGGCACTAGATTGACCTTATCACAACATTTTATCCATAGATCGATGGCCAGTTAGACTGTACTATTTAGGTCCTTGAGGATATCTTGTGGGCCTATGTATTAGTGACTTAACTGGCCAAAATATTGATCTTGGGAGATTGGGGATCAACTAAAACACTCAAAGATGCATATTTTGAGCTTGGTGGATAGTGGGATCAGTTCTTACCTCTAGAAGAGTTTTCATATATTAATAATTGCCATTCCAACATTAAAATGGCACTGTTTGATGCTTTATGTAGTGCCATGCCCCTGTTGGTTGTTTTGTGTCCATAGAGCCCAGGCCATATAGTATACATTTTCTTTAAGAGCGTTTGTCCCATGTCTATGTGATTCAAGATAGGTTGAGGATTGCCAGAGCCTGCATCAGAGTTATGCTGATTATGGACATCGACATTTACGTTTTGATGTCAGTGACCAAGTGTTCTTATTGGTGTCGACGTTAAAGAAGGTAATGAGAATTAGTTGAAGGGGAAAGCTTAGCCCCCAATATATTGGGTTATTTTGAGATTTCGAAGAGGATTGGTACATTTGCTTATTAGTTGGCATTGCCTCTAGAATATTCATCTATACATCTGGTTTTCTTTATTTCGATGTTCCACTAGTATGTGCTAGATGAGTCACATATGTTATAGTATGGTTCAATTGAGATAGATGGTCGCTTGGCATTGATTGAGGAGCAAGTAGCCATATTAAACTGAGATGTCAAACATCTTCTCTCTAGAGTTATACCCATGGTTAAGGTCTAGTGGAAGCATAATCCAGTAAAGGAGGCCACCTGGGAGACCGAGCAGGACATGCAAGAGGCCTTATGCAATTCGATAGACAAATTCGAAGTCTAGTGGAAGTATCATCCGGTAAAGGAGGCAACCTGGAAGAATCATTGATTGAGCTTCTTTGATCTGGTCCTAATAAGGCAACCTTGCCAGCCTCAAACTACACAACTGGTGATCTACAATGTCTACCATAAAGAGCTTCAAGTAAAGCCATACCGATGCTAGAATGATAGATATTGTTGTAGGCAAACTCAATCAATGGGACATGATCATCCCCATTACCTTTAAGCTCCAATATACAAGATCTAAGAATGTCCTCAAGGGTTTGTATGGTCCTTTTGACTTGGCCGTCTGTTTGAGGGTGGAAGGTCGAGAAAGCTTAACTCTAGTACCGAAACCCCTTTGGAAAGATCTCCAAAAATGTGAAGTAAATTAAGGTCCACAATTTGATATGATAGATAAAGGAACCCCATTCAATCTCACCAATTCATGGATGTACAACCTTGGATAAACTTTAGCCACATATATGGTCTTAACTAGTAGAAAGTGATCCGATTTATTCCTACTTGGAAGTGGGAGGTGATTAATATGGATTTCGTCATCCTGTCAACAACAACCCAAATGGAATCAAAACCATTTTCTAGTCTTGGGCAACCTAACCACTAAATCCATATTAATCACCTCCCACTTCCAAGTAGGAATCGCTATGTCTTGAGTTAGGCCACCCAGCCTTTGATGTTCAACTTTGACTTGTTAACAACTATAACAATCGGAGACAAACATGGCAGTCTCCCTCTTCATGCCTCCCCAACAATACAACTCCCTCAAATCTCTATACATTTTAGTAGAACTGTGGTGAATAGAATAAGACGAATTATGGGCCTCATCAAGGATCTTTTCTATCAAGCAATCAACACAAGGCATACATAACCTACCTTGGTATCTAAGAGCACCATCTCCCTCTTGGGAGAGAACCTCCACGTTGCCCTCTTTACCCAAGGACTTCAACGCTAACAAGGAGGGGTCAAGATCTTGATTAGCTTTCACCTCCTCAACCAATGAGCATTTAGAACCATCAACAATAACACCACCACCATCATCCACTTCTCCCAACCTAACTGCCAATCTAGCGAAACGATGGACCTGCCTAGCAACCTCCCTATCATCACCATCAATATAAGCTAGGCTACCCATAGACGCCCTATGCAAAGCCTCTGTAACCATATTAGCCTTACCCAAATGATAATGCACACTCATATCATAATCATTAAGAAGTTCTAACAATCTCCTTTGCCTCAAGTTAAGATATTTTTGAGTGAAGACATATTAGAGGCTCTTATGATCGGTGAACACATCAACATGCACCCCATACAAGTAATGACGCCAAATATTTAACGAAAATACCACATTGGCTAGTTCAATATCATGGCTAGGGTAGTTCTTTTCATGCATGTCACGACCCAAGCCTATGGCCTAGACATGACACAGCAAATGGGAAACCCGAAGGAACACCAATAAAGCTTCTGAACTTATCATTACACATCATTGGTCGTGGAAGCATGTAAAAGACATAAAACAAGAATAAAGGGAAAAGGGGCTAAGGGATAGCTTGCCAAAACATCAACATCAAAGATAAGGAATCATGGCTCATATTGTAATCACATAACTTGTCCAACAAACACCTCTAAATACATAGATAGAAAGTAGGCCAAGACAAAGTAACTGAGCTCACCCTTATAGTCAAAATAGAACATAAGAAAGTGTCTCAATACATAGATAATAGAAATCATAAACTAAGGTCCCCGAAATGGAGGACTCACCAACAAGCTTGGAATAGCACCGACTAGCAACGTGGAGGGGGAGGATGATCAATTTGAGAATCAGTTCCTACATGGTGATATCATGTAGGCAAGATTGTGTGTTAGTATATTTGAATGTACTAAGTATGTGGGATGCAAAGGGACAATAAATAAACATCATGATCAAAATGCATAGCAATACTTAATGGGCATATTATAGCAAGATGGAATGTATGAACAAAGCATAAATAAAACATACTTAAGTAACCCATGCTCACATAGGATATCATATGTATAGAAAAGGCCAAACTAAATTTCCAAAGTACAAACCCCTTGGTAGGTTAGTGATGTTGCCACCCCATCACTTAGGTGGATGAGTACTAGCCCCCATTTAGGTTGGTGATAATGTCGTCCCATCACTATGGTGGAGAAGTACAAACCCTTCCGTAGGTTGATCTTTACAAACCCCCATCTAGGTTAGTAATGTTGCCGCCCCATCACCAGGTGGAGAAGTACAAACCCTTCGCTAGGTTATCCCTGTGATTAAACCCACCAGATTGTGCATGGTCAATTCTTCACTTTATATAGGATTCATCATATGCTCTAGTGTAACGCTTCATATAGGGATAATGATACTCATAAAGTCATTTCATCATCATAACATCACTCATATGATATCTCATGCTTTGGACCTTCGTTTCCTCAAGAAACCTTAACTGGACATTTTATCAAACATCTTGGGGTATGTAATGGGGGTAAAAGACCATGCAATTTGGAGATGAAATCATGCAAGAAAATCTATAGTAAAGTCATCAATCAGCACCTTGCAACAAACCTAAGACATTCACATCAAAATCCCTCACCAAATCCAACATTAGATCCATGATTTAGAGCTTAAAATATGCTAAAACAACCATATCTGCATGAACTAAAATCACTGTGTAGTAAATTTCTCAATATACAAGACCCACATATAAAATAAACTTTAAATCATGCAATATTAGTAAAAAAGAGGCTTAGGCAACATGGGTGAAAGGATCCAATGGTTCAACACCACATACCTTAGCTTTGGGGAAGTTCTTGATGAAGTTTGAAAATGGAGGCTTGAAGCTTGAAGAGAATCCTTAATTCCGGATAAGGGTTTTGAGTTTTGAATTTTGAAGTGAAAATATGACTAAGTGTTTTGGGGATTATTGGTAAATGTTTAGGATGATATAAGGGTGAAATAAGGCTAATTAAAGGTAAAAACACGTTAGGGAACACTTAGGCCCAAGACCCCAAAGCCTTGGACCGAGATAGAAATCACTAACAGTGAAATACACAGGTCCGCGACGTGGACCTGTTGCAAAGGTCAAATTAACACATGTCCACAACAGTTGCATGTTGCGGTGCTATCGCGGACCCTCTCTTGAAATTGAAAATTATGAAAATTGAAATTGTTAATCGTTTTCTCTAAAATCGGGGTTAAACCCCTTTCCCCTTAATTTTGACCCCTGAACAAGAATATGAAGGCAGATTTTTGAAATAACAAATGGATTTTGAGATATATGAAATTTAAAATTCCTAGCATTAGGCACACTTTTAGGCACATTTGGGGTCGCTTCAATGAACCTTGAGTTGCGTAAAGCATATTTTTATGACCTTACCATTTTACATTAGAAACAACCCAACCTAACTTTAGAAGCATCACAACACACAACAAAACCCTCAAGCCCATCTGGTAGTGACAATGTAGCAGCGGACACAAGCTTATCTTTCAAGGTTCTGGAAGCTCCTATCACACTTATCGGTCCACAAAAACATGAACTTGTTTTGAGTCAACTTTGTCATAGGGGAAGTAATAGAAGAGAACCCATTCGCAAATCTCCGATAATACCCCACTAAGTCCAAGAAACTCCTAATGTCGGGGTCAACGGTCTAGGCCAATTTTTAATCACATCTGTCTTCTTAGGATCCACCTTAATGCCATCCCCCGACACCACATGTCCTAGGAAGGCAACCTCCTTCAACCAAAATTTACACTTTTCATATTTAGCATATAGTCTCTCCTTCCTCAATCTTTGCAACACAATCCTCAAATGAGCCCTTCTCCTCACCATGAGAATAGATCAAAATATTATCAATGAATACCACAACAAAAGATATCAAGGTAGGGTTTGAATACCCTATTCAGAAGGTTCGTGAATGTGGTCGGTGCATTGGTCAACCTAAGAGACGTCACAACAAATTCATAATGCCCATATCTAGTCTGGAATGCCATCATCTTGGGAATATCACACTCCTTTACCTTCAGTTGATGATACCCTGATCGAATATCAATCTTAAAGAAATGGCTAGCCCCTTGCAATTTATCAAACAAATCATCAATTCTTGGAAGAGGATACCTATTCTTCATGGTGACCCTATTAAGTCGCCAGTGTCAATACACATCCTAAGGGACAAATCCTTATTTTTCACAAACAACACGAGTGCACCCCAAGATGATTGGCTAGTCCTAGTAAATCCCTTCTCCAACAAGTCCCTCAATTGTTCCTTTAATCCTTGAACTACGTCGGGGCCATATAACGGGGAATAAAAATGGGTTGAGTATCGGCAAGGAGATCTATACCAAAATCCGTATCCCTTTCAAGAGGAACACTGAGAAGGTCATTTGGAAAGACATCAAGGAACTCATTAACAACCAGAACTGACTCTATGGGAAGGACTTTGGACTCCACATCCCTAACTCTTAAAAGATGGTAAATACACCCCTTAGAGATCAACTTACGGGCCTTAATGTAAGAGATGGACCTACCTTTAACATCCATGTCATGACTTTCATACTCAAGGATGGGTTCATTTGGGAATTAGAATTTGACCCTACGGGTTCTACAATCAATAGAAGTAGAGTATGCACGCAACCAATCCATCCCAAGAATGATATCAAAATCAATCATGTCCAACTCAACAAGATCACAAGGCAACATTTATGCAAGATGCAAATAGGACAACTTCTATGGACTTTTCTAGCAATAATAGATGCACCAATAGGAGTAGACTTCTCATATGATTCATGCAATAATTAGGGCTCAATATAGAACTTTTTGGCAACAAAAGGGGTAACAAAAGAAAGAGTGGCACCCTAATCAATCATTGCATATACATCAAAGTTAAAGATTTTCAACATATCGGTAACAACATCAGGAACCTTATCAACCCCTTGCCTCCCATGCAAAGCATAAAACCAATTTTGCCTTGAGGACCATCTTGTCGTCCACCTCTCTCCAAATGAACTGCATTGACACCTTGTGGACGAATGTCCTTACCTTATTTGCAATTTCGAGAGCAACCTATTGCCTTATGCCCCATTTCCCCACAACTATAACAAGCATCGATATTTCTCAAGCATGGGCTACCATGAAACTTACCACACTTCGAACACACATCATTAGGGGCCACACCCCCAACACCTTGGGCCCTTGTAAAGTCATTGGTCACTCTCTTTTGAAATGCATGAGAAGACACTTGGCCTCGATAGAATCGCCGACTCTTTTGTAACATACCCTTAAAACGGGCTCTCTTTGCCTTATGACCCCTTCTCTTCCTCAATTTCTCCTCTTCCATTTGTTCATCATGGGTTATCAAGCGTGAAACATTGTTGATTCAATAGAGTTATGATGATCGACAAAGGACAATGAAACATGTTGTTCGTTAGGTCCTTTATTGCAGTGTATTAGAGAGGATGTGACATGATGTCACAAGATGCGGAGTGGATAAAGCTTCTGGAGATAAGATCGCAATGCTAAAGTAGGAAGACAATTTAGCAATCACAGGTGTAGAAAAGAGTTGGTGCTAAAAAAAAGTTCTAATAAATGAAGAACTCTATGAAAAGAGTTGGTGTTGAAAAGGAGTTCTAATAAATGAAGAACTCTACTACAAAAAGAAGTTAGGGTGAAGAAGGACTTCTAAGAGAAGAAGAACTCTACTGACGCTTGAAGTAGGAACTAAGAAGTTTGAACTAGAGAACACCTTCTCAGCAAGTTGATTAAAAAGAACAAAAACAATCAGAGCTAATAATCGAGACAAAAAGCAAAAAATGCAGTTGTGAGAATTAGAGTCTTGATCATTAAAGAAACACTTGTCAGCTTTGTTTCTTTGTTAAATTGAGTCTAGGAAGTTCTTTCCTTTTCATTGAGCCTTGATTTGTACCAAAATTCAGCAATCTATAAGATGAAGTTATGAAAGGTCTTCAAGTTGAAGGCAACCCGAAGGTTAGTGGAACATAAACCATGGGAGGTTTGTGTGTGTTCTTAGGATTAGTTGAAGTTCACTGTTTCATTGAACAGTAGGAACTTGTAATCCTTTTTTGTTGAGGCTCACAATTCTTTAATGAAGTTGTGGAAAATTCCTGTAGAGGTACAGGTCGTGATTTTCACCTTCTGTGAGACAGGTGTTTCCACATAAAAATTCTATGTTCTCATCTGTTTTTACTTTTTGGAAACACGTCTGCAAACTTGGTTCTTTGATTAGGCAAATCAATAGGTTATACAAAACTAACAAGTGGTATCAGATTAGGTGTTCTTATTAAATGCTAATACCGAAGAATTAATCAAAATGAATACTATGTTGCCTCTTGGACATGGAGAAGGACAGTTATCCATAAGACTAACGCTCTTAAATGGAACTCACTTTTGTTGGTGGAAGGCTAGAATGGAAGACTTCATGCAAGGAGAAGATTATGAGCTCTGGGATAGGATCACCATTGGGCCTACCATTCCAATCAAAACTGTGGAAGGTTAACAAGTTCCTAAAGAAAGGAGGGAGTTTACTGCTAATGATGTTGTGGCTATGTTGAAAAATTCTAAGGCCAAAAACATTTTGGTCTGTGGACTGGGACCTGATGAGTCCTACAGGATATCGAAGTGCACTACATCTACACATATTCGGGATGCTTTGACAATTACACATGAAGGAACTGCGCAAGTTCAAAAATTAAGGGTTGGAATGCTATTTACTAAGTATGAAACCTTCAAGATGAAAGAAAATGAGTCTCTGCAAGACATGATGGAAAGACTCACATTGCTCATCAATGAAATGACATATTTGAGAAAAGTACTTACCACTGAGGAGCAAGTTGATAAGGTTCTGAGAATTTTACCTAAAGCTAAGTGGGATGTGAAGGTTACTACTATCAGAGAAGCCAAGGATATTGAAACTATGGCTCTAAATGAACTTATTGTAAATCTCAGAACATATGAGATGAACATGGAAGGTCAAAAGAAGGAAATGGTAGCGGGTGAGAAATTAATAGCTCTAAAGGCTGATTTTGATGATGATGGATCAGATTAAGATGAGGATAAGATAGATTTTTTTAGCTAGGAACTTTAAGAAGTTCCTCAAGAAAGGGCATGGAAACGTCAAGCAATAAACAGGTAGTCAAAAGTGGTCAGAAGACTCAAGAAGCAAGAAATGGTCTAATGACAATGATCAATCATGTTGCTACAACTATGGAAAAATGGATAATCATACAAAATAGTGTCGACAATGGGAAATTTAGTGGATTATTCCATGATGGCTACCTGGGGATGTCATGCCCTAAAGTCCCGTTAGGGCGGACTGGCACCCGTTGCCTATAATGTTCGGGAGAACTAACCTGTAACTATGAACTTTCTATACATAGTATAAGGGGTTGCTACGCTTAACATACCTTTAAAAAGATATGCAGTGATAACAAGCCAAAGGAAAATGCATATGACTGGGCCGTTCGGGCCACGGTATTTAAAGTACGAGACATGACCACATTTTACTTTACATAGTCTACAAAGCCTCTAAATAAAAAAATACATCTGATAAGGGTTGGGACAGGCCCCGCCTCAACAAACTGTGCAATAAAACATGTAAGATCTAGATATATACAAAGCCCCGAAGCAACCTGGAGCTTGGTGACAGCAGTTGAATATCATGTACTCCTACTGGGAAGATTTACTAGCACCCATACCTGCAGCATAAAATGCAGGTCCCCCGTAAGGGATGTTAGTACGAGATAATGTACTGAGTATGTAAGGAAGGAAACACTGTATATGATATAACAACTCAAGTGAAACTGCACACTGTGTAGCATAAAAGACCACCTTTAGTTATACTGTGGGATCATGTACTTTATGTGCTTTATATTGCCTTACCTTTACTGTAGAATCTGAACTGTAAAATATGTGCACAACTATAATACAAATGACCAACTTATTAGTGGTAAACTGTATTGGGTTCGCCCCTTGCTAGGTTCTTCCTTAACCCCCTAGGCTACCCCCCGTAATAAGATGTTTCCCGGGCTAGGTGATTCTTCCACCCCTCGGGATATCGGGATCGTCCCTTTGCTAGGTTCATCCTTAACCCCCTTGGGATACCACCCATGATAGGATCGTCCCTGGCTAGGTGTTACTTCCACCCCCTCGGGCTACCACCTATCAAAACTGTATAC
>JAABOM020083251.1:0-31190 GCA_011800125.2 Solanum clarkiae | reverse complement strand
GCTAGTAGATCTCCCCAGTAGGAGTACAGGATATTCAGCTGCTGTCACCAAGCTCCAGGTTTCTTCGGGGCTTTGTATATGTCTAGAGCTTACATGTTCTATTGCACAGCTTGTTGAGGCGGGGCCTATCCTGACCCTTATCAGATGTCTTTCTTTATTTAGAGGCTTTGTAGGCTATATAAAGTAAAATGTGATCATGTCTCGTACTTTAAATACTGTGGCCCCAATGGCCTAGTCGTATGCATTTCCTTTTGGCTAGTTGTCACTGTTTATCTTCTTAAAGACATGTCAAAGGTAGAGATCTCTTATAGTATATATAGAAAGCGCATAGTTACAGGTTGGTTCTCCCGAGCCTTATCGGCAACGGGTGCCAGTCTGGCCTACGGTACTTTGGGGCGTGACATTACGGGAGACATTATAGATCACCGGCGGGTTGGTTTGAGGTTAAAGAGTTGGCTTTTTTGGGACAAGATATGGTTATGGATGCTCTTGAGAAGGTTAAGATGATTAGGGAAAGGTTGAGGACATCCCAAAGCCGTCAAAAATCCTATGTCGATGTGAGAAGAAGAGACTTTGAATTCAAAGTCAGTGATTGGGTCTATTTGAAAGTTTCTTGAATGAAAGGTGTAGTCCGTTTTGGTAAAAAGGGGAAATTGAGTCCAAGTTATGTTGGTCCGTATGAGGTGATAAAGAGGGTTGGCAAGGTAGCCTGTGAGTTGAAGTTGCATAGTGAAGTAAATTTGGGTCATCCGATATTCCATGTTTCTATTTTGAAAAAGTGGGTTGGTGATCCTAATGCCTTGTGCCTCTTGATGTTGTGGGTGTTGTTGAAGATGACTTATAAGGAAGTTCCAGTTCAGATCTTGGATAGGCAAGTAAAGAGATAGAGAAACAAAGAGGTGGCATCCGTTAAGGTCCTTTGGAGGAACCAAAAGTTGAAGGTTCTACATAGGAGGACGAGGCGGATATGCAAAAGCAGTATCCTCAACTTTTCCACTCCACTCAAGCCTAAGGTACTAATACTAAGTCCCTTATGTGATTTCAAGTCTCATGTTTCAACCCCTAAGTCATTCATATGCATTCATGTTTAAGTTGGTAAACTTATGATGACACTTGTGTTAAGAATTTGAAAATGGTGTTTTATATGTTATGTTGCATTCTTGTTGGGGCTAGTTTGCTGATGATCACTCTTGTCTTGTATGTCTCTTTTATATTTGGGGAAAAATATTGCCAAGGGAGAGATATTGAAATCACCCCAAAAAGTGCCCAAAAACGTGCCCCGGAATGCCTGAAATTTTAATTTCCATATTTCTAAAAATTTGTTTGTTATTTCGAAAATTCGACTTCAGATTCTTGTTCATAGGGTCCAAATTAGGGGGCAAAGGGTATAATCCCAATTTAAGAGCAAAGATTTAGCAATTACAAAATTTCAAGAATCAATTTGCAGAGGGGTTTTCGCGTACCCCTCGCGACGCACCCCAATGTATTTTGGGACTCCGTTTTTCAGATCCGGTCCAAGACTTTATGTCTTGGGCCTAAAAGCTCTCATACGTGTTTTTAACTATACTTAGTCATATTTCACCCTCATACTACCCAAAACATTTCTCAATACTCACTCAAACACTTAGTCACATTTTCACTCCCCAAACTCAAGTCCCAAACCCTCACCCCAAGCTAAGATTATCCTTCAAAGTTCTTCTTCAAGCTTCAAGGCTCCATCTCCAATCATCACCAAGTATATCTCAGCTAAGGTATGTGGTGTTGACCCATTGGGTCCTTTAACCTATGGTGCCTAAACCTCCTTTTTATTAATATTGCATCATTTAAAGTTGATTTTACATATAGGTCTTGTATATTGAGAAATTTACTATACAGTGATTTTAGTTCATGAAAGTATGGTTGTTTTAGCATGTTTTGAGCTCTAAATCTTAAATCTAATGTCGGATTTGATGAGGGGTTTTAATGTGAATGTCTTGGGGGTGTTGCAAGGTGTTGATTGATGGTTTTATAACAGATTTTCTTACATGATTTTATCTCTAAATTGCATGGTCTTTTACTCCCATTACACCCCTTCCCCCCAAGTGTGATAAAATGTTCGGCTAGGGTTTCTTGTGGAAATGAAGGTCCAAAGCATGAGATATGATATGAATGATATTATAATGATGAAATGAGCTTATGTACATGATATACTCTATATAAACTGTTGCATTAGACTATGCCCAATCCGGGGGACTAAGAGCACGGACAACTGAGGTGGGGGTTTGTACCCAAAAACCATGTGAGGGGTTTGTACCATACCACCTGGGTGATAGGGTGAGATCATCATCAACTGAGGTGAGGGTTTGTACTCATCAAACCATGTGAGGTGTTTGTACTCTGCCACCAAGGTGATAAGGTGTGATTATCATCAACCATGTGAGGGGTTTGTACCATACCACCAGGGTGATGGGGTGAGATCATCATCAATCGACCAAGTGGTTTATACTTTGGAAATCTAGTTGGTCTATTCTTCACTAATGATATCCTATATGAGCATGGGTTACTTAAGCATGTTTTACTTACCCATTGATCATACATGACATATTGTTATACTAATGCCTATTGTCTAATGTATGCATTTTGAGTATGATATATCTATTGTTGGATTGCACCCCATATACTTAGTACATTCAGACATACTAACGCATACTCTTACCTACATGATATCACCATGTAGGAACCAGTGCTCAAGTTGATCATCCTCCTCCTCCACGTGGCTAGATCAGTTCTACTCAAAGCTAGTTGGTGAGTCCTCCACTTCAGGAACCTTAGTCTATGTCGCTATTATCTATGTATTGAGACATTTTTTATGTTCTATTTGACTATAAGGGTGAGCCCGATTACTTTGTCTTGGCCACAGCTCTATCTATGTATTTAGAGGTGTTGTTAGACAAGTTATGTATCTATGTTATGAGCTTTGACTCTTATCTCTTCATTATGATGTTATGCAAGCTTTCCTTAGCCCCATTGCATCTATTCTTACTCTATATGTTCTTATATGCTTTTTGCGACCAAGGATGTGTAATGACAAGTTAAGAGGCTTGTTTGTGGTTTCTTCGGGTTCCCCATTCGCCGTGTCACTTCTACGCCCTAGGCTTTGGTCATGACAAATACACACCCAAAACCAACCCTTAAAGCATCACAATAGACCACAAACCCTTCTAACCCTTTCAGTAGAGCCAAAATAGGGATGGATTCGTCGGTCAAAGTTTGAAAGTTTGAAAACTCCTTTCACATTCATCGGTCACACAAATTTTGCCTTCTTTTGAGTCAATTACGTCAAAGGGGAAGCAATTGAGGAAAATCCATCCACAAACTTCCAGTAATAGTTGTTAAGCCGAAGAAACTCCTAATAACCGTGGGAGTCAAGGGCCTCAGACAATTCCTTATCACTTCCATTTTCTTAGGGTACACTTTGATCCCATCACACGATACCACATGCCATAGGAATGCGACCTCCTTCAACCAAAATTCACACTTATCAAATTTAGCATACAACATCTCATCCCTCAACTTTTGTTTCACAACCCAAGCTACGGCCTAGACGTGACGGTGAATGGAGAACCTGAAGGGTCCCCAAACAAGCATCTTAACTTACCATTACACATCATTGGTCGTGAAAGCATAAACAAGACGTAAAGAGTAAGAATAGGGGCAAAGGGACTAAAGAAAAAGCTTGCATAATATCATAAACAAGAGACAAGAGTCAAGCTCATATCACAGATACATATCATGACCAACAAACACCTCTAAGTACATGGATAAGAGCGGGGGCCAAGAAAATGTAACCGAGTTCACCCTCATAGTCAAAATAGAACATAAAGTAGAGAGTGTCTCAATACAAAGTAAGGGAAAACATAGACCAAGGTCCCTGAAATGAGGGACTCATCAACTAGCTTGAATTGCACCAAAAAGCCACGTGGAGGAGGAGGGTGATCAACTTAGGCTCCAGTTCCTACACGGTGATATCATCTAGGCAAAAATAAGTGTTAGTACATTTGAATGTACTAAGTATGTAGGATGCAATGCAACAAGAGATAGACATCAAAATCAAAATGCATAACAATAGGCAATAGGCATAGTATAACAATATGGCATGTATGATTAATACATAAGTAAAACATGCTTAAGTAACTCATGCTCATATAGGATATCATATATGTAGAAGAGACCAAGCTAGCTATTCAAGGTATAAACCCCTTTGTGGTTGTATGGTATAAACCCCTCACGTGGTTGATGATAATCACACCTTATCAACATGTGGCAAAGTATAAACCCCCCACATAGTTGATGAGTACAAACCCCTAACATGGTTACCCGGGCTCTTGTCTCCACCAATTGGGTATGGTCTAATGCAACACTTTATATAGAGTATATCATATACATAAGCTTATTTCATCGTCATATAGTCATTCATATCATATCTCATGCTTTGGACCTTCAACTCCTCAAGAAATCACAACTGGGTATTTTATCAAACACTTAGAGGGTATGAAATGGGGGTAAAAGGCCATGCAATTTAGAGATGAAATCATGCAAGAAAATTTGTTGTAAAACCATCGATCAATAACTTGCATCACCCCCAAGACATAAGATTTAGAGCTGAAAACATGCTAAAACAACCGTACTTTCATGAACTCAAATCACTGTGCAGTGAATTTTCTATTATAGAAGTCCCACATGTAAAATCAACTTAAAATCATGCAATATTAATAAAAAGGAGGTTAGGTTACCATGGGAGGAAGAACCCAATGGCTAAAACCTGTTTAGCTTTGGAGAAGCTCTTGGTGAAGATTGAAAACGGAGGCTTGAAGCTTGAAGAAAATCCTTATTTCCGGATGAGGGTTTTGAGACTTGAATTTCGGAGTGAAAAATATGGCTAAGTGTTGGAGTGAGTTTTGGAAAATGTTAAGATGATATGAGGGTGAAATATGACTAAGTATAGGTAAAAACACGTTTGGAAACACTTAGGCCCAAGACTTAAAAGTCTTGGACCGAAATAAGAAAACTATGCAAAATTAAGACTGCTTCGTGACAGAGGCGCGTCGCAGAGCTGTCGCGGATCATCTCTTGAAATTGAAATTTTAGAAAAATCAAATTTTGCTATGGTTGCTCGAAAATCGGGGTTACACCATTTTCCCCCTAATTTGAACCTCCTGAACAAGAATATGAAGTCGAATTTTTGAAATAACAAACGAATTTTGAGATATATGGAAATTAAAATTCTGGACATTTTCGAGGCACTTTTTTGGGAAATTTTTGGGGTCGTTACAATATCTCCCCCTTGGGAACATTCGTCCCCGAATGTAAAAGAGACATACGATATAAGTGATCATCAAAAAAGCATCCCCAACAAGAATGCAAAATAACATGTAAAACACCATTTTCGAATTCTCAATATAAGTGTAAAATCATCATAAGTTTACCAACTTAAACATGAATGCATATGAATGATATAGGGGCTGAAATATGAGACTTGAAATCACATATGGGACTTAGGATTAGTAGCTTAGGCTTGAGTGGAGTGGAAAAGATACGGATACCGCTTTTACATGTCCGCTTCGGCCTCCCATGTAGCACTTTCGACTTGATGGTTCCTCCAAAGGACCTTAACGAATGACACCTCTTTGTTCCTCAATTTCTTTACTTTCCTATCCAAGATCTAAATCGAAACCTCCTCATAAGTCAAGTTATCCTCAACAACACCCACAACATCAAGAGACACAATGGTATTAGGATCACCAAAATATTTTCTCAACATAGAGACATGGAACACTAGGTGAACCAAACCCATTTCACTAGGCAACTTCAACTCACAAGCTACCTTACCGACCCTCTCTATCACCTCATAAGACCAACATACCTTGGACTCAACTTCCCCTTCTTACCAAAATGAACCATACCTTTCATTGGAGAAACCTTCAAATAGACCCAATCACCCACTTGGAATTCTAGGTCCTTCCTTCTTACATCAGCATAGGATTTTTGACGACTTTGGGTTGTCCTCAACCTTTCCCTAATCATTTTAACCTTCTCAAGAGCCTCTATGATCAGTCTTGTCGAAATAAAGCCACCTCTCTAACCTCAAACCAACCCACTGGAGATCTATAACTTCTCCTAGAAAAAGCCTCAAAAGGAGCCATAGCGATGCTAGAGTGGTAGCTATTGTTGCAGGCAAACTCAATCAATGGAAGGTGGTCATCCCAACTACCTTTAAGCTCTAAGACACATGCCCTAAGCATCTCCTCAAGTGTTTGAATGGTTCTTTTGTCTTGGCCATCCTTTTGAGGGTGAAAGGTTGTACTAAGGTGAACTTTGGTGCCAAGACCCCTTTGAAAAGACCTCCAAAAGTGTGAAGTGAATTGTGCACTATAATCTGATATGATGGATAAAGGTACCCCGTGTAACCTCACTAACTCATGGATGTACAACCTTGAATACTCTTCAGCCCTATATATAGTCTTAACCGGTGGAAAGTGAGCCGATTTCGTCATCCTATCAACCACCACTCATATGGAATCAAAACCTTTTCTAGTCTTGGACAACGCGACTACAAAATCCATATTAAGCACCTCCCACTTCCAAGTAGGAATCTCTTTGTCTTGGGTTAGGCCACCCGACCTTTGAGTTCAGCTTTGACTTGTAGACAACTATGGCAACCGGAAATAAATTTGGCAATGTCCCTCTTCATACTTCCCCACCAATACACATCCCTAAAGTCTCTATACATTGTAGTGGAACCGGGGTGGATAGAATAAGAAGAATTATAGGCCTCATCAAGGGTCTTCTCCCTCAAACCATCAATACAAAGCACACACAACCTACCTTGGTATCTAAGGGCCCCATTTCCCCCTTGGGAGAAAACCTCCACTTTGCCCTCTTTCACCAAGGCCTTCAATTCAAGCAAGGAGGAGTGAAGATCTTGTTTTGCTATCACCTCATCAACCAAAGAAGATTTAGAACCATTAACAACAACAACACCATTACCCACATCATCCAATCTAACCCCCAATCTAGCCAATCTATGCACTCCCTAGCCATCTCCCTATCACCACCATCCACATGAGCGAGGCTACCCATAGACACCCAACTCAAAGCATCTGCCACAATATTTGCCTTACAAGGATGGTAATGCACACTCATGTCATAGTCCTTAAGGAGTTCTAGCCACCTTCTTTGTCTCAAGTTGAGATCTTTTTGTGTGAAGACATATTGGAGGCTCTTCCGATCAGTAAAGACATCAACATGCACCCCATACAAATAATGATGCCAAATCTTTAATACAAACAACACGGCAGCCAATTCAAGATCATGGGTGGGGTAGTTCTTTTCATGCACTTTTTGAGTTGCCTAGAAGCATAGGCTATGACCTTACCATTTTGCATTAGTGCATAACTCAAACCAACTCTAGATGCATCACAATACACAACAAAACCCTCAAGCCCATCCGGTAGTGACTATATAGGAACAAACAAGCTTATCTTTCAATATTTGGAAGCTCTTCTCACATTTATCGGTCCACATACACTTATCCTTCTTTTGAGTCAATTTTGTCACAGGAGAAGCAATGGAGGAGAACCCATTCACAAATCTTCTATAGTAACCCACAAGGCCCAAGAAACTTCTAATATCTGATAGGGTCAAAGGCCTAGGCTAATTCCTAATCACATCGATTTTCTTAGGATCAACTTTTATACCATCCCCCGACACCACATTGCCTAAGAATGCAACCTCCTTCAACCAAAATTCACACTTATCATATTTAGCATACAATCTCTCCTCCCTTAATCTTTGCAGCACAACCCTCAAATGGCCCATAAGCTCCTCCCTACTATGTGAATACATCAAAATATCATCAATGAAGACCACAACAAAGGAATCAAGGTAGGGTTTGAAGACCCTATTAATTAGGTCCATGAAGATGGCTGATGCATTAGTCAACCCAAAGGACATCACCACAAATTCATAATGCCCATATTTAGTTCGGAAGGCCATCTTGGAAATATCACACTCCCTTACCCTCACTTGATGATAACCGGACCAAAGGTCAATCTTAGAGAAAAAGTTAGCCCCTTGCAATGGATCAAACAAGTCATCAATTCTTGGAAGAGGATATCTATTCTTTATAGTGAACCTATTGAGTTGCCATAGTCGATGCACATTCTAAGTAACCCATCCTTCTTTTTCACAAACAACACTGGGGCACCCCAAGGAGATTGACTAGGTCTAATAAATCCCCTTTTCCAACAAATCTTTCAATTGCTCCTTTAGCTCCTTCAACTCTCTATGGGCCATACGGTAAGAGGGAATGGAGATAGGTTGAGTATCGGGAAGGAGGTCTACACTAAAATCTATCTTCCTTTCGGAGGGACACTGAGAAGGTCATTTAGGAAGATATCAAGAAACTCAATTACAACTGGGACCGACTCAGTGGAGGGGACTTTGGACTCCACATCTTTAACCCTTACAATATGGTAAAGACACCCCTTAGAGATCAACTTATGGGCTTTAATGCATGAAATGAATCTACCCTTGACCACCACATCTTGACTTTTCTACTCAATGACGGGTTCATTTGGGAAATGGAACTTAACCCTACGGGTTCTATAATCAGTAAAAGCATAGTAGGCATGCAACCAATCCATCCCAAGAATGACATCAGAATCAGCCATGTCTAATTCAACAAGATCACAAGGCAACACTTATGCAAAAAGTAAATAGGACAACTCCTATAAACTTTCCTAGCGACAATAGAGGTACCAATAGAAGTAGACACCTCATATGACTCATGCAACAACTCGGGGACAACATGGAACTTTTTAGCAACTAAAGGGGTAACAAAGGAAAGAGTGGCACCTGGATCAATCAAAGCATATACATAAATGTCAAAGATTTTCAACATACTGGCAACAACATCAGGGACCTCACCAACTCCTTGCCTCCCATGTAGAGCATAGAATCAATTGTGCCTTCGGGCACCACCTTGAATACCACCTCTACCCAATGGAATCGTATTAGCACCCCGGACCTTGCCAAAATTTCTTGGACAATCTACCTTCTTGTGGCCAAGCTCCCCACATTCATAGCATGCATTAGAACCCTTCAAACATGGACCTCCATAGATTCTTCCATATTTAGGGCACACGTGATTAGGAGCCACCCCACCAATACCCTGTGGCCTGGGGAAGTCATTGGCAATCCCCCTATTAGTAGTATGAGAAGGCCCTTGGCCTTGATGAAATTTAGCATCCTTTTGGAATTTACCCTCAAAACAGACCCTCTTGGCCTCATGCCCCCTTCTCTTCCTCAGTTTATCCTCTTCCATTTGCTCATCATAGGTCATCAACCGAGACAAGTCCATGTCACTAATTAGCATGGTGGACCGGCATTTTCACTCACCAAGTCAGAGACCCCTCTCACAAATTTATTCATCCTAGCTCTAGGATCGGCCACCAAGTGAGGAGCATATTTTGAAAGTTGATTAATATGAGGGCATCCTCCCTCATATTCATAGCACCTTGTTTCAAGTTTATAAACTCCACCAACTTTGCTTCCCTAAGCTCAAGAGGGAAAAACCGATTAAGAAAAGCCAAGTTGAATTCTTCCCAAAGCACCACATAACCATTTTCCTTCTCTCCCTTCCATTGCTCATACCAAATTTGGGCTACCCCTTTGAGTTGGTACCCCGCTTACTCCGCCTTTTCAAGATTTTGTAGACCTCATCAATGAACTCTTATGAATCTTCATCCACCTTTGACCCATGGAAAACTAGAGGATTCATCCTCATGAAGTCTCTTAGCCTAGCTCCCAGTATAGTCGCATGAGGGGCTTGGTCTCCTTGATTGACTTGGTTGGCCACCACTTGGGCAAGCATAGTAAGGACATCCTCGAGCTCACCATCGGTAGGTTGCTCCTCCAGAGGTTGGGCCCGTCTTCCTCTAGTATTTAGCATAATCTAGCATAGGAAAGAATAATCATTAGGGTAAAAACTTATCACAACTCTATAGCACGACTTAGAACAAGAAGAAGGGAAACATATCCTAAAACGCCTCATAGCCTCCTATTCATAGTCACAACGTTCTTCACAATCATGAATAGGACTCTAATCGATACGGTGTGTTGGACTCCAAGGATCTATCAATCTAGTACTTTGATACCAAGTTTGTCACGACCCAAGCCTAGGGCCTAGACGTGACACGACGAATGGGCCCTAAACAAGGCTCTTAACTTGCCATTACACATTATTGGTCGCGAAAGCATAATCAAGATGTAAAGAGTAAGAATGGGGGAAAAGAGATTAAGGGAAAAGCTTTCATAATAACGTGAATAAGAGACAAAAGTCAATCTCATATCATAGATATAAATCATGTCTAACAAACACCTCTAAGTACATCGATAAGAGCAGAAGCTAAGACAAAGTAACTGGACTCACCCTCATAGTCAAAATAGAATATAAAGTAGAGAGTGTCTCAATACAAAGTAAGGGAAAACATAGACCAAGATGCCCAAAATGGAGGATTCACCAACTAGCTTGAATACACCAACTAGCCACATCAAGAAGGAGGTGATCAACTTGGGCTCCGGTTCCTACATGGTGATATCATGTAGGCAAGAGTAAGCGTTAGTATGTTTGAATGTACTAAGTATGTAGGATGCAATACAAAAAGAGATAGGCATCAAAATCAAAATGCATAACAATAGGCAATAAGCATAATACAACAATATGGCATGTATGATTAATGCATAAGCAAAACATGCTTAAGAAACTCATGCTCATATAGGATATCATACGTGTAGAAGAGACCAAGCTAGCTATTCAAGGTATAAACCCCTTGGTGGTTGTGATATAAACCCCTCATATGGTTGATGATAATCACACTTTATCAACACGATGGCGAAGTATAAAACCCCTCACATGGTTGATGAGTATAAACCCCCAAACATGGTTACCCGGGCTTTTGTCCTCCCCGGATCTGGTATGGTATAATGCAACACCTTATATAGAGTATATCATATACATAAGCTCATGTTATCATCATATAGTCATTTATATTATATCTCATACTGTGGACCTTTAACTCCTCAAGAAACAACCGGACATTTTATCAAACACTTAGAGGGTGTGAAATGGGGGTAAAAGACCATGCAATTTAGAAATGAAATCATGCAAGAAAATATATTGTAAAACCATCAATCAACACCTTGTAACACCCCTAAGACATTCACATCAAAACCCCTCATCAAATCCAACATTAGATCCAAGATTTAAAGCTCAAAATATGCTAAACAACCATACTTTCATGAGCTCAAATCAGTGTGCAGTAAATTTCCTATTATACAAGACCTACACGTAAAATCAACTTTAAATTATGCAATATTAGTAAAAAGGAGGTTAGGGCACCATGGATGGAAGAACCCAATAGCTAAAACCTAGTACCTTATCTTTGGAGAAGCTCTTGGTGAAGATTGATAATGGACGCTTGAAGCTTGAAGAAAATTCTTAGTTATGGATGAGGGTTTTGAGACTTGAATTTCGGAGTAAAAAATATGGCTAAGTGTTGGAGTGAGTATTGAGAAATGTTAGGATGATATGAGGGTGAAATATGACTACATATAGGTAAAAACACATTTGGAAACACTTAGGCCCAAGACTTAAAAGTCTTGGACCAAAACAACAAAACTAGGCAAAAGTAACACTGCTCCACGACAAAGGTGCGTCAGGAGCTATCGGGGATCATCTCTGGAAATTGAAATGTTTGAAAAATCAAATTTTGCTACGACTTCTCTAAAATCGGGGTTAGACCCCTTTCCCCCTAATTTGGACCCCCTGAACAAGAATATGAAGTTGGATTTTTGAAATAATAAATGGATTTTGAGATATATGGAAAATAAAATTTTGGGCATTGCGAGGCAAGTTTTTGGGCACTTTTTAGGGTCATTACAATTTGCAACATTACCATCAAATGTTTCACATGCTCCTCTTCACTCTGAGAGTAAATCAATATGTCATCTACGAAGACCACCACGAACATATCAAGGTAAGGTTTAAAGACCCTATTCATGAGATTCATAAATATTGTCGGTGCATTTGCCAGGAAAAATAACATTACCATAAATTTAAAATGCCCATATCTAGTCCGAAAAGCCATCTTAGGAAAGTCACACTCTCTTTCCCTCATTTGGTGGTACCCAAATTGAAGATCAATCTTAGAAAAATAACTAGCCCCTTGAAGGTGATCAAATAAGTCATCTATCCAGGGCAAAGGATACTTATTCTTTATTGTGACCTTATTGAGTTGTCGTCGGTAATCGATACCCATTCTATGTGAGCCATCTTTCTTCTTTACAAACAACACCGGTGCACCACAAGGTGACTTACTAGGTTGTACAAAGGCCTTCTGAATCAAATCTTTTAATTGGTCCTTTAACTCCGTTGAGGCCATAGGGTAAGGAGGAATGGAAATGGGTTAAGTATCGGGGAAGAGACCTATATCAAAATCTATCTCCCTTATGGGAAGGACGTTAGAAAGTTCATCGGGGAAAACATCAAGAAACTCATTGACAGCCGGAAATGACTTGATAGGAGGGATTTTAGACTTAATATCCCAAACCCTTATAAGATGATAAATGCGACCCTTGGTATTAATTTTTGGGCCTTAAGACAAGAAATGAATCTACCCTTGATCGGTGAATTATGACCTTCCCACTCGAAGACGGGCTCATTAGGAAATTGGAACTTAACCCTACGAGTTCTACAATTAATGAAAGCATGATATGCATATAACCATTCCATCCCAAGAATGACATCAAAATCCATCATATCAAGAACAAAGAATCCACAAGGCAACACTTTATGCAATATAGACACGGGGCAACCCTTATAGACTCTTCTAGAAACAGTGGACTCACCAATGGGGTAGACACTTCAAAGGTCTTACGCAATAATTCAGGACATCCATAAAGCTTATCATAGACAAAACGAGTAATGAAAGAGAGAGTAGCAACCGAATCCAATAAAACATACACATAATAATCATAAACCTTTATCATATCAGTAACAACATCGGGCACCTCCTCCGCACCTTGCCTCCCTTGAAGGGCATACAACCGGTTGTGATGTGGAGCATCCCCTCGTTGGCTGCCTTGTGCCTTTTGAACATCATGAGCACCTTGTCCTTATGGACGACCATCCTTATCCTTGTTTGGAGAATAGGGGAAATCGACAATCTTGTGGCCTACTCTTCCACACCCATAGAAAGCATTTGAATCACTCAAGCATTTGCCACCATGATTTTTTTTCACACTTTGGGAAACTTGGGAGAGTCATCCCACCAATGCCACGTTGGACCTTAGGGTTAGGCACTCTGTCATTACCAAACCTTTTGTTTGGAGAATTAAATGATCCTTCACCTTGGAATTTATGACCTTGCTGGAAATGGCTAACCTTAGCACTTTGAAAACCACTATCATACTGATCCCTCTTGAACTTACCACTCTTTCTCTTCCAAAGCTTCTCCTCTGCAAGTTTCTCGGCATATGTCATGAGCGGAGACAGGTCCATATCGCCCACAAGCATAGCAGTGTGATATTCTTCATTCACCAAGTTGGACACCCCCGATACAAACTTGTTCATCCTTGCCCTAGAATCGGCAACCAAGCGAGGAGTATATTTAGAGAGCTTGTTGAATTTGAGGGAATATTCCCTCACACTCACGGAGCCTTGCTTAAGATTCATAAATTCCATCATCTTGGCTTCTCTCAATTCAATAGGGAAGAATCAGTAGAGGGAGGCCGCCTTAAGCTCCTCCCATAGGATGAGATCATCATTGATCCTCTCAAGTTTCCATTGAGTAAACCAAACTTGTGCAACACACTTGAGTTGGTAAGCCGCAAGTTCCACCTTATCCTCTGAACTCACCCCCATAAAGCAAGAACTTTGTATACCTCATCAATAGATTCTTGGGGGTCCTCCTACGTCTTGGAGCCATGAAACTCTAGAGGGCTCATCCTTGTGAAATCCCTAACTCTTGAAGTTGGGGTGGGAGCATGAAGAGCTTGGACTCCTTAGTTCAATTGGTTGGTCACTACTTGTGCCAACATGGAGATGATATTTTAGTGTTCTGCGTGGGTAACCCCTTCTTCTTGGGGAGCTTGAGGAGCTGGGCCCTCTTTGGATGAGGGAGCTCTTTGAGCCACTCTTCTTGGTTGCGGCATGATCCATAAGAGCAAAAATCACCCGTTAGAGAAGGAAATCTTATTTTAAATCTAAGGCATGACATTGACCATGAAGAAGTGAATCATTTTCTAAAACGCCTCATAGCCACCCATTCATAGTTGTGGCGTGCTTCACAACCATGAACAAGACTCTACTTGACACGGTGTATTAGATTTTTTAGGACCATTTGTAAACTTAATTTTCTGATACCAAGCTTGTCATGAGCCAAGCCTAGGGCCTAGATGTGACATAGCGAATGGGGACCCGAAGGAAGTTCCCAAACAAGCCTCTAAAGCATACATGGCACATCATTAGTTTAGCAGAAACATGAAAGACAAAGGACTACATATCACATCGTATCTAAAGAAAATGGGACTAAGGGAAGCCTTTACCATACATACAAATAATAAGAGTCAAGTTCAACACAAAACATCCATATCAAACAACATCTCTAGTATGAGTGGAATGGGGGCCAAGACATCTCCCAGCTCACCCTCAAAAGATGGAAGAAAGTCTAAATAGATAAGTCTCAACAAAAGAATGAAAGTAAAGTGGATGTCGTCCCCGGACTTACCAATAGCAATCTTCAACGATCTGGCTAACCATATGGAGGAGGAGGATGAATTTGAGCTCCAGTCCCTCCTTGATGAGATCATGTAGGAAAAAGTATGCGTTAGTACTTAGAATATACTAAGTATGTCAGGTACAATACAACAAGGAACATAAGTCATAATAATCAAGATGCGTAATCATAATCAATCGACATAAGCTCAATATGATATGCATAATCAATGCTTGAATAAAAACATGCATGAAGATAATCAAACTTGCTCAATGTATCATGCATATGTGGGAAGAGACTCTAACCGACATATAAGACCAAGGAAGCTACTACTTGGAATCTCGATGTTCACTCCACAACAAATAAAGAAGTGATCTACTTGCCAAGGTAAACTGAAGTTGCTACACATAGTGGTAGCTTGCCTAGATGGATCCACTAGTAAAAGCCCATTTAGAGAAATAATATAAACCTATGGTGGCACATAGTTAAGAGATCAAGACATTATAAGGACCCTTTGGATTAAGCCCACCTTAAGCCTTGCTTCGGTGCTAAGTCTAGTCCCATGGAATACTTGAAGTAATTGTAAGTTTAACCATAACTTGTAAGAACACGATAACATGGCATGAGTAGCTCATTCAAATACTTGCCCCTACACATGGCGTATATCTTGTACTAGAGGGTAAAAGCAATGCATAGACTTGCCCCTTTTAGTAAGCATCGCATTACACATGAGGGTAGAGATTATGATATGCTTTCCCTTTGTAGTGAGAGTTGGTACATGAGGTAAAATAGTATCATGCTTGACTCTTCATGTTAATATTATTTACTCACAAGAGGGTCAAAATATAAGATATGTGCTCAATATGTCACTTGCAAATCATAGAAACTTTTCATGAGTTTAATGCATTCTTAGGAACCCATAACTAATCATAACATGCTTTTCTTGAAATTCTTACAATAGTCATTTATTTATTCACATAAAAATCTTACCATGAAACCTTAGTCAAACATGGTGGGTATATGCTCATGCATTTAAACCATGCAATTCAAGAGTACGAGACATGATAGGAGTAAAATCAACACATTTAAGGTTATCCAAATCAACCCACCATTATAATAGTAAAACCTTTGTTTGAGTGTCATGAAAACCCCAACAATGTTTTAGCATAAATTATCATTTCTTTAAGAACCCAAATAAAGGGCATGTGTATAATGCATAACAATATTATCATAAGCAAGAGTTCATGAAGACCTATAAAATGGTCCATAAATCCATATAGTTTGAGATTAGGATTGGTTGAACTTATGAGAAGGAAGGTTCTTACAATCAAACCAACATACCTTTATGATAGGAGATAGAAAACTTTGAAAGATGATAAGGAATTTGGAACCCTAGCTTGCACCTTTTTTCTTGAAGCATTGAAGGAACTTGAAGAGTTTAGAGACTTAGGGATTTTGCAATGAGGAAGAATGAGATGTATTAGGGTTATGTAAACTGATAAGGAACATAGATAGGGTCAAAATAAAATAGTTTGGACTTAGAAGAAAGAGGAAAGGTCAAATTTACCCCTATTAAAATCTTGGTCGGACAGGTCCACGAGACCCCATCTACGGGCTATAGAGAAATCTATGAGCCGTAGATAACCTTTCATAAACTGAGGATCCTAAAATTTGAGTTACTGAAACTTGTCATGAAACCCCTACTGTCGGATCCATGACTCGTAGAGTGATTTACAAGTCATATGATGAGTCGTAAATCGAACTTCAAAAAGATCCAAATTTCAACAAGTCTGCCAGTTTCTACGAGACCTACTTTGCGGACCGTACTACGACTTACGAGTCGTAAACCCCTTCGTAAATATCAACAGTCCAATTTTTCCAAGCTTATCTCTTGCATCACTCCTACCCCCATAAGTGGGGTCTTACATTTACTTAATGTCTGAGGAGCATGCCTGACAACAAGATAGTTGATGATGCCTTCGTGGAGATCTTCTACTGTGCCCTTGATGAGAAAAGTCAGGCTTACACTGACACTATCATGGGGGCATGTTTCTAGATCAACCATTTGTAAGGATTGCTTAGCATATGGAGAAAATGGTCAAGATGAATCATGCATGGGGACAGTGGGATAGAGCTTTGATGAAGAGTTCATGTGCTGTCAGTGTGGGTTCAGAGCAAGCCAAAATTAATGAAGAGATTATCCAACAAGTTGCTCAACTTCACACAAGCATAGATGTGGTGATCAAATCAAACCAAGAGAGAGTGAATGCAGTGGTTCACCAACCTCCACGTGCACCCATGTACGAGGAGCCATACTATGAGGAGGACATATGTTTTGTGAATGATTAGACGGGGGATTTTCAAACCAACACCCAAGGGTCCGATCAGGACTATTGGCGCCAAGGTCAAGGAAACCAAGGTTGGAACTATGGTATAGATGGAGCTTTCAAAGACAACTGAGGTGTTTACAATGATAGGAATAGGGGTTCAGATGCATATTGAGGTCACAGAGAAGGCTTCAGAAATGGTCCTTCTGTGCCACCACATAATCGTGATGCTCATACAGGTAATTCTAGAATTGAGGAGATGTTTGACCACTTGTTGAAGAAGGCTGATACATAAGATAAAACTCTAAGTGGAATGTAATCAGATATTTCAAGCATAAATCAGAAAATAGAGTCTCAATCTGTGGCTATTAAACAACTTGAGTAACAATTTAGTCAAGTGTCAACTCAGTTGAATCAGCGTCAGAAGGGTACATTTCCTAGTAACACAATGTAAAATCCTAAGAATGAGAAGCAATATATGGCAGTTACTACTAGAGGTGGCAAGGACAGTATTGATCCTCCTATGCCGATTAATGAGAAAGATGTTCTTGAGGAGATGGTTGCAACAAAGGATGAGGATGAAGGAGATGATCGTTGTAAGGATGGGGTGAGTGACGCAACTGAAGTGCCACAGAAGATTACGCCCGTCACTAAGCCTACTCCCCTCCTCCTCCTTTCCCTCTAAGAATAAAAAAGATGGAGGAGGAAGGTAAGTTCAAGCACTTTCTCTCCATGCTTAAGCAACTATCTATCAATATCCCTCTAATTAAGGCTTTGGAGAAAATGTTGGGCTACGCAAAGTATATGAAGGGCTTGATCACCAAAACTGCACTGTGAGTCAAGAGCTTTCTTAAGAGCTTCAACATTGTAGTAGTATTATCACTACGAAGTCCTTAGCTTAGAAGTATGATGATCCAGGTGCTTTCACCATACCTTGCACTATAGGTGATGTGGAGTTCACAATGACACTATGTGATTTAGGTGCCAGTATCAATTTGATGCCCCTTGGAATCTACAATAAGCTTGGATTGGGAGCCCCTACTTCTATTTGTATGTGGTTGTTAATGGCGGATTGAGTAGTGAAGAAGCCTATAGAGATACTTTATGATGTGTTGGTTAAAGTGGGTAAATTCATATTCCCAGCAAACTTTGTGATTCTAGGTTGTGAAGGTTGACTTTGACATCCCAAACATCTTAGGAAGACCATTCCTAGCCACTGGGCGAGCTCTAGTGGATATGACAACTGGTCAACTTAGGTTCAGATTGTTGACGAAGAAGTTTTCTTCGACATCCGTCAGTCCACGAAGCATCCAGATGAGCTCAAGAGTGAAGTATGGGCAATTGGTGAAGTCTGAGTAGCCAATTTGCCTAAGTCGTGCTGCGACCATAAATCAGGCATTGCTTAGGAGGCAACCCAAGGTGGACCCAGGCGTTTAGACTCCTAAGTATGTTTTTGACCGCTTTATGTGTTTATTTTGCTTAATTTTGTGCATTGGGGACAATGCACATCTTTTTCGATGGGGTGTGCGTAGTTATGGGCCTCAGTGAACTCTGAGTAGCTTATGGTCCATAACTATCCCAATTTTTTATCCTGAAGTCTTCTTGCTTGTGTTCTTTTTCCTCGTGGATATTTAATTTCTATTGAACCAGCACGTTTAGGATATTTAGATAATATGTGTAGTATATAGTACTAATAATTGTGGCATATACCATGTTTTTTGTGTTTTGTTTTGAAAAATGGTACCCACCAAAAATTTTTGATTAGTAGTTAGATAGTAACCATGCATGTTTAGATGTTTGACAATATCTGTTCTAATAAGTGAGGGTAAATTGAGATAGAAAGGATAATTTGTTAGTCTTTTGTTGACAATGTATGCAATGCCATGTGAGGTGAGCTTATTTTGTTAGATTCATGTATTTTGTGCTAATTTAGAACTTGCCCCTATTACTCTAAGTTAGATCATAGATTAAATGGATTAGGAAAGGATCTAAGGCCTTTGTTCTTAAATATTTCACTTTAGCCAAAAATTACCAACCAAATAATGATATATTCCTTGTTCCAAATATTTGAGCCTTACATGTACCAATTCTTTCTAAATACTTAATTAACCTAGCCTTATCTAGTGAAAAATCCTGAATTTGGCCCTTGTCTGTCCTTGAACATTGTGCACCTTGACTGAGGCAAAAAGTCTAAGTAGAGGGTAGCTACCAAAAGTGGCCCTGGGTCAGAAGATAGATATTGTGTACTTCAATACAGGCAAATACCCTAAGTTGAGGGTGGCTGGTATAAGGTTAAAAAGCACAAAAACAAGGGGGAGAGTTAGGAATGAAGAGAAAAAGATGAAAAATCATATATCGGATGAAAGAAAAATAAAAGATGTCTTAGATTGAGTTAAAAAGCAAAAAGACACATAAAAACAAGGCAAAAAGCTGGAAAATTAGAAGAAAGCACCCGAAAAAGCTTGAATAAGGAAATAGGGATAATAAGGTGAAATGACAGAGTTGGTGGGGCAAGAATGTAGAAAAAATTAGTTTCAAGGAGGGCCATTAGTCACTATTTTCCTAAAATATCATATTAAATCCCCCTGAGCATATGTTACAAGCCCAGAAAGTCCTAAAGTGATCCTAGTTCAGTAGGGTTGAAGGTCTGAGTCATGAGTATAGGGAAAAGCCTATGGTATTAGTCATTATGCATGAATATCTTTGTGAGAGTGACTGTTTTTGCACAGTCGCAAGGTTAAACATGAAATCATCACTGAGTGTCAAATATGAGACATTTTTCTGTGAGGGCACTTACATTGCATTATTAGCATTTGACTTGTTCAGTAATTGTGGACTGTTGATAGCCACTTTCTTGTCATAGTTATGTTGTCACATGCACCAAGTGGCATTGGTTTACTAAATAGCTATCCTAATCCTATTTAAAGATGGTGTGGGTATCTGAGTTTGAGATGTATATGATATATGCCATTGAGTTGAGTTCTATGTGCTACTGTATTGTCTATATAGACTAAGCCATCGTTTGATGACAAGCAATAATTTTAAGTTGAGGGTATTGATGTGCTGCCAAAATATAGCACATTGGATGCTTACAACTTAGGATTGTATTTAGGACTCAATTATAATTACTATAAATAGTAATTTTAGGTTATTGTTTAGATATTGTACAAGAAGGGACATCATCATTCAGTACTTTTAATGTTTGTACTTAGAGAACTCTCAATATTTGAGAGAGAAGATTGTCAGAAAACACTTGTGGGTAAATTCGATCTTGAAGCTTATCGCATAGATTGATCTGTGTTGGTTTGTTAGATAGCTATCTGATTGTGTTATAAAAAAATGGTGTGGGTACCTGTGCTTAAGTTTGATGAGATGTATGCCATTAGATTGAGGTCTGTGTGTTACTGTGCTGCTTATATAGATTGAATCTGTCGCTTGAGGTCAAGCAACAATTTTAAGTTGAGGGTATTGATGTCTTATCAAAATACAATACTTTTGATGCTTAAAACTTAGAATTTTGTGTGTTCTCAATGCAATGTTAGTACATTTGATGTGTTTTTGTATTTGTTATGCAAGATTTTAAGATTGACACAATTTTTAGGCAAAACATGCAGAAGTTTCTGAAGTTGAGGTCCTACGAGACCCTTTATGGGCCTTAGAGTATTCTATGAGCCGTAAAGGGGGTTTCATGTGCAATTCCAATGAAGGGTTTATTTCTGAAGTTGAGTCTTTGAACATACAAATGAGCTGTAGAAGACTTTACGAGCCGTAGACCTACTATCGTACCCTAAGCTTCAGAAAATGGGAACTTCATGAAATTCCATCAGATGAAACCCCCTACATGGCATAGAACCTTTTACGGGCTGTATAGGGGTGTCGTAGAAGATAAGTCCTAAATCAAAGCAATAGTTCACGAAAGCCGGACTACAAGCCATAAATTGTTACACGGCCCATAGAGCATCTAGTAAGCCTGTCGACCCAGTTGTCCTAATTTATTTTGGCTTTATATTTTAAATACTATAATAGGTTTGATAGGTTATTTTCACAGAGAATGAAGGGAGAACAGAAAAGTAATATTAGATAGTTTGAGAAACACTTGTAAACTATAATTTCATCCTCTAATTTCAATCTTGTGATTCTCATTGAAAAATTAGATTTCTTATGCTTAATTCTATCGTGTAAGTGCTCAATTATGTTATTCAAAATCATAAGTCTTGTATTTTCACTAATCATGAGTAGCTAAATCCACAACTAGGGATATAACAAGGTAAAATTGGATAATTCATAATTTTTGAAAAGTGTGCATGTCTATATTAATTAATTCCCTTCGTATTGAATGCTTTCGAATGGTGGCTAACATTAGAACCTACCTAGTGTTACTGACTAGATCAAGGTAATAATGAATAGGAAAGCAGATTAATTAATAGGATTCGATCGATATTTCTCATCTAACCAACTGAACTAGGACAAGAGGAGGTTCTACTAGGCAATAGGTAAGGGTTAGTAATGTCACACTACAGGGATGGACCAAATCACGTAGTGAAATTTGCCTCTCGCCTTGGCTAAAGGGTTTGGTGAACTTAACTTACTATTCTACATGCTACACACTGGAAAAGAATTCCACTATCTGGTAATACTGAGTTAGGGAATCATGAGGAACACAATACCCTACCTTCTCTTCATATTGGTTTAACACTTTAGAATTACTTTTACTAGTTATTGTAAGCCCCCTCTCTTTGGGGAAATAATTTGGTTAATAAACCCGAATTACAATTGAATTTTTCTAAGTCTACAATATTCCCTATGGGATTCGACCCTAACCTTAGTTAGGCTATATATCTTGACAATGACCGCTTTAGCCTCAAAAAAGAGGTGTAGCTTAGGCTATATCACGTGGCAAGGTTGTGGCATTTTGATATTTTTTTACCACGGGCAAGTGGAAAGGTTGTGGCTTTTTGATATTACTTGACCCCGGGCAGGTGGCAAGGCTATGACACCTTTGTTATTTGGATTGATGAGTTGTGTACTATATTTAACATTGTGGTTATATGGCATCATGGATTTTTGAGAATATCGTAGCTCATTATTATTGCGTATATGTTTATTTGTGCTAGCCTTTTTGGATGCAGGGATATGGTTCTTCATTATTATATACTTGTTTCAATTTCCCTTACCTAGTCGATTGAACCTACTAGGTATATTTTGGTGTATTCATTCCTACTCTATTTGATCTCTGCAGATTGAGCAAAGGGACCTGCATAGTGTAGCTGATTCACTCCTTTTGGACTTTTCTATATCCATCCTGATCTCACCAGTGTGGCTCAGACTTCAAGTTGGCGTGGATCCTCGGGATTTCCTTTATTTTCTCTTCAAACCTATATCCTATTTTATTAGACAACCTTGTATTTCATTTGAGACATGTGTATTTTCACTTCTGTATTGCTTTAGATGCTCTTATACTCATGACTCTAGATTTTAGGAGATTTGTTATGTTATGTTATGTTGAGATGGTTTCCATTTTATTTCCTATTGTTTTAATTGCGATCCGTTTTGAGTTGTGAGAAAATCAAACCATAATGATACATGCTTGAGCTCAAAGGCCAAATCACACTTCATTTCATACCTTCATGCATAGAAACAACTCATTCATACTTGTACATGATGGTGTATATACATCAATAATTGCTTAGAAGCTATATCATAGACATTATGTGATTACATATCATGTCATAACCATACTTGCTTGAAATTATAGTCATAATCATAATTGGATCATAAGCCACATCATAAATCTCATGAAAGTACTTGTCCATGCATGTATATGTCATGAAGAATGAAGGAATAGCATGGACAACTAAAATTCATAATTAAACAACATAATATGAAGAAATAATATGAAATCCAAGAAAAAATCAATAATTAAAATATACTTGAATTTACCTATGCATAAGTTCATAAATTAAAGGGACATGCATTTTTAAATTCTCATAAAATTCATGGAAATCATCATAACAAGACTAAGTTCATCAAAAATCAATAATTAAGTTCAGCTGTTAGCTCAAATTCAACAAATTAAAACTAATTTTAAAAATTCATTTGCAAATTATACTTAGAATTCATAGAATTTAAGAAATTAAGAATTGGCTCTTCGTGATCGAAGGGGAATCATAAATCAATCCCACATATCTGAAGAATTTAGGAGAATAAGGATGAATTTGATATGGGTTGAAGCCCCCTTAAATCCCCAATACTAGTATTGAAGTGAGAGTTTTAGGAATTGAATTCTAGAGCTTAAGTGTTAAAATGAGAGTGAATGAGTGAAGAGAATAAGTATAGGCTGATTTAGGGGTTTAGGGTAGGTGTAAAGGTCATAAAATACCCCTAAAATAAACCAAAATTACGAAAATGTTAATAATGAAATGGATTCAAAAATTAACTTGCGGACACCTGCACGAGACCATGAAAGTGTCCGTGGAAGGCACCCAAGTTCCGAGACAATACTTCCACACTTAGAAAAAAATTTTCCATAGCCCCTTCATGAAACCCTCCACGGCCTGTGGTAGATTGCACGAGCTGTATAGGTGCTCGTGGTGGCTTCCTTTGCCAAAACTATGTGGAGATAGGCAAGGACCCTTCCCATGAGCCCTCATCGTGGACCATGGTGAGGACCACGAGCCGTGAAGGGTTGTGGAGAGGCACTTAGCTCGCAAAAGCATGAGGCAGCCAAGGCATGAACCAAGGGTCACCTCCACAAGGCTCGTGGAGGTGTCCTTGGAGGGACACCTTGGCTAAAAATATTGGAAATCAATTTTTCAAATATCGTTAAGGTCTCCCGAGGTCCAAGACATTACATAACTACTAATAAAACTAGACAGAACAGTGAAGACTCTTTTACGAATCATGCTAAACTGGTTATCAGGCTTGTTGTAGACTATGCTCTATATCTCACAGTCCCAAAGAATGAATGCATGTATTTGGTTCAAAATGAAACATTCATGAACAGGAGAGGGCAAATCAATACTCGAAGAAATATCATGTATGTTTAACAAGTTGTAATTTTTAATAGAGAGGGGCAGGGGACACAAAAGTGACAAATATTTGTAAGTCAAAGGAACATATGTTACAGCCTTACTTATAAAAGCTAGCTACAGTAGACATATATATAGTTAAAGTAATGGTGTGTAGAAAATATTATGGCCATATATGATAAAGAAATCTCTAATTATAGTAAGAGTAGATAGATTTCTATACTAAAGTACCAAATGTGACTCTTAGGATGACAAAGAGAAACCAAATAGCAGGGTCGACTCAAGCACTAGGCCACTAAAGTCATTGCTTGGGGCCCCAAAATTTTGGGGGCCCCATTTTGAAAAAAAAGAGTACTTATGCATACTATTAAAAAATTGTATTTATTTTTTAAATTTAAAAAAATGAGTAAAAAATTTAAAAAGAAAAAAAAAGGTTGTTAGTATTTTCTCACTTCAATAAGGAAATGGAATAACATTTGGGACTAACTTCCTTACATGGGAAGTTGTACTTTGTTAAACATCTCCTAATAATTTGATCCTGTATTATTATTTACCCTATAGTCATCTCAATTATTCTCTATTTTTTATTATTTTTATTCTCAATATTGAACTATCCCCTACAAAAACTTTTACTTTATTGTTGTTTACAAATTATAAAAGAACAGTTTTTTGGTGTTTCTTTAAAATTTCAAGAAGTGCAACAAGCTATCATTATATTGAAGGAACTCAACACTATTTTGATATTGTTATATCAACTTATCAAATTCGTAAATTAGGTTTTACCATCCTAACTTTATAATATTTCTTGAAAATTATTGATATCCTTAGTTTATAAGTATGCATATTCTTGTCAGTTATTATTGAAATCTATTTAATTTAAATATGTCAACTAAAAATATGATTTTAATTTTACAAAACAGTAAAAACTCTTGAAGAATTAAATAAATCTCAAAAAGGAGCCCTTGATAATTTTTTAACAAATAATAAAAATTTTGAATCAAAAAAATGTGGAAGGATATTCTTCAACTGAGCAGGTAACTAATAGAATTGCAAGTAGAACAACAACAATAACAACATGCCCAGTGTAATCCCACAAGTGGAGTTTGGGGAGGGTAGAATGTACATAGACCTTACCACTACCTCATGGAGATAGAGAAGTTGTTTTCTGGGAACCCTCATCTCAAAAACCCATAAGCAGAATAAACTAGATATGAAAAAGGGGAAAGGAAAAGAAAAAGAACAAAAGGAGCGACTAATACAGAAAATAGTATGCAAGTACAATAAAATCAACATATAAAGACAGATAATGACAACTCAAGATATATAGATATGACTAAACCTACTATCTTACTGTATTACTGACCTATTAGCCTACTGCTCTAATACGCGACTTGCACTCTTTTCTATCTAAGGTCATGTCCTCGATGAGATGAAGTTTCTCTATATCTTGTTTGATCACCTTCCCTCAATACTTCTTCGGTATACCTCTACCCCTCTGTGTAATCCCTAAATCCAACCTCTCACACCTTCTAACAGGAGCATCGATACTCCTTCTCTGCATATGTTCAAGCCAACGCCAGTCTCGCTTCCCTCATCTTGTCAGCCATAGGGATCACCTCTAACTACTCTCGAATGATCTCATTCCTAATCCTATCACTCCTGATATGGCCGCACATCCATCTCAACATTCTTATCATTACAACCTGCATCATCTGAACATGTGAATTCTTAATTGGCCAACACTCTACCCCATATAGTAAAGATGGTCTAACCACCATTTTGTAAAACTTGCCTTTAAATTTAGGTGGTATCTTTTTATCACATAGTACTCCAGAGGCAAGCCTCCATTTCGTCCATACTGCCCCAATATGATGTGTCACATCATCATTGATATCACCACTACTCTAGATGATAATCTAATAGAATTGAAAGTGCTAAGAGAAATAATACATGTATAAGATAATGATCTAATGAGAATACTCAATCAAATAAAAAGACTTGATTCTTTTTCAAGTACGTATATTGCTTATAAAATAATATTTAACAAGTCATATAACCATTGCCTCAGCTAAAAGATGTTTTTTGAAACCAAAATTGATAATTTCTTATCTAATATCAATAATTTCTCAAGAAAAATTGAATGATTGTATTATAAATTGAAAATAATTACTATAACAAATTGATTATAAAACAATAATTAATAAATTCGTATCTAAAAAGTCAAAAAAGTAGATTTTGAATAAAAATATTATATGATAGTTATAAAAAATTTGGGGCTCCTTTATAAAGTTTGCCTTTAGCTTCAATCTTGTCTAGTCAGCCTGCCAAATAGAAACTTAATGTATTTGGTGATTAAGTGTCGTTAAGTAATTTTTTTAAATCAAAATATTTGAAATATCTTTAAGTTGTTACACATTATAAAATGCTAATTATTACGCTAAGTTCTTATTTCTAAATTAAATTAAACTAGAATTAATTTATTCTAATTCAACTTCAATATAAATTGACTATATAATAAGGTAATTTATATCTGTAAGTTATTTTAAAATATATAATTTTGATAAAACATATAAATATTTGAGATTCTTTAAAATTGCATTTGTAATATGTAATGGCTATATTTATTCTTTATCATAAATAATTTATAAGGAAAAAATATTTAGAAGGAAAAAAAAGAAAAAAAAAAGTGCAAGAAAAAAGATGAAAAGACGGAAGAAAAGAAAAAATAGAACAAAGAAAAAAATGAAAGAAAGAAAGAGCAAGGAAAAAAAAAAAGAAGAAAACTTAAAAAAGAATGAAAGAAAAAATAGGACGGAAAAAGTAGGTGCACAATAGTATTGAATTTATAAGCAGATACTAGAGATAAAAAGGTAAAATTGTTAGTCAAATATGAATGATTTGTAAGCCAAAAAAAAGTATGAGGGAATCAACTTTAACTTTTGATTATTTAAAGTTATTTTTAGTTTATTTTCAATTATTTTAAAAATTTTCAAACACTACCAAAAGCTAAAAAAAATTTAAAAGCAAGTTTGACTAGCTTTTAAATCCATCAAACACCTGCTAATTTGGGGTTAAATGTTCTAATGTAAGATTTCGGAAGATTCTACGTTTCATGTCTAATTTTAGATTCTATGATGGTATTGATGTTCTCAATTAAATTGTGCCTTGTAGTGTAGCTTTTGAGTGTACCTATCAGATTTATGGGAATTTGATCTTTTTTTTTTTTGAATATTTGTTATTGTCATGCCTTTACATGTGCTTTCTGGACTTACATGGGCTCAGTTAGGTATTAGATAACTTTACTATTTTTATTATTTATTGAAATTGCTTTATTTTAATGCATGCCTAGTTGTACCTTTACTAAAGCTTTGTACCTTCTTATACTCCCGTGTTACTATGTTATTACAATCTCGAGCAAGGCGACTATTGATACCTACTTGGTTCTCTTTGTTTTAGTACCTATGTTGCATCTTTTTTCCTAATATAGATCTAAGCTCTAATTTTCCACATTGATTATCGTGTTGTAGTAGTTGGTATTTTGCAGATGGAGAGTGAGCTTATTGGCATTCATAGTTGCCTCATCTCATTCTGTACATTTTGGACTTGTATTTCAAGACAATTAGTATATTTACTATATATTTCTAGTCTTTACTTGTCTTATGTAGTAGCTTTGCACTAGCATCTATCATATTTTTGAATGGATCTCTTTGTATTTTGTCCCCGTTCAAGGGATTATATATATATAAATTCTCTTATTTTGGTTGTTTCTTCCTTATTTGTGTTTGTTATACTTCTTTCTATTCCTTCCACTCCCTAAGCCTGTTACTCGCTATTTTGGAATAAGAATTAGCTTACCTACTGATGAAATTTAATAGTTGCCATCATGACCTCGAGTTTTAGATCATGACAAATACACCATTTGTCTACAAAGAATTTTACATTTGATTTAAACTAAACTAAAATAAATATTTTTTTTAGATACCTAATTATGAAGAAAAAAAGCTCTCTAGAACCCTAGACATAAAAAACCCTAGTTTAGGTTTTATGATCGACTTTCATGGCCATTATAGTCGGTAGATAGCCTCTGATGGAGGCGATTAGCCACCGGAGGTCCTACCGATGGCGGGTACTTCAGGCAAACTAAGCTATGCTGCCGTGTTTCAGCCACAGACGTCGAAATAGGTTCCCTTACCTATGAAAAACACTATGTACTTGTATGGGGAGCCAAGGTTGATATGGGACGAAGAGGAGGTGACACAGATGATTGCTAACGAACAACTGTTATATGTGGTGATCGCAAAATTCTTTTATGGGTGGCCGGACATTCATGATCTTAGGAGACTAATTCCCCAACAATGTGAATTGAAGGGAAAAGTTAATATTAGGCTACTCAGTAACAGATATATTCTTATTAGGACTTTGCGTTTGGAGGATTATGTGCATCTCTTATCGAAATCTATTTTCTATATATCCCACAAGAACTGGAATTACCCAATGTGAACTTTGAATTGGGATCCTCCTTTTTACCCAGAGGCAGAGACGACGATTGCGGTTGCATGGATTTTATTACCTTCGCTGCCACCAAATTTCTTTGGAAAAGAAACTATTTTTTTCTATTGCATCGGTAGTGGGTAAACCACTTCAGGTGGATATGACCACAACCAACAAAATGAGACCAAGTTGTGCTAGAGTTAAAGTTGAGGTGGATTTGATGAGAGATCATCCAAGAAGGTGAATGTTGGGATTAAGAGGAAAAGTGGAGAGATTGAGGACAAGTAGATCCATATCAAATATGACTATCTCCAAGGACACAATAATATTTTGTTCTACATCCAGAGTTATATGAGGGAGAAAAGAAGCAGAATGATAAAGGGGATGAAGGTAAGAAGACAGATAATACAAAAGAAGTAGGGAATCAAACGGAACAGGGGGGGCCAAATTTCAGGAGCCAAAACAAAAGAACCAGGGCAACAAGGATAAACGTAATCAGAAGGTGGAGATTATACAACATTGGGATCCAAAATAGAGAAAAGAATAGATTACTACTAACAACAAGTTTTAGCTATGACAAGGGGAGCAAGTAGAGGAAGCTGGTACAAATCAACAAAAGAAGGAATTAGTTGCAAACCGAGGGGAGGAAGTACCTACAAATACTAAAAAATGGGTAGAAGAGAGATTTTGGAAGGATGGGGAAGGAAATAATGCTAACAATGGTACAACACAAGATCAAATACAAGAGGCAAATAACAAGGAAGATATACGGGACCCAAGCAACAAGGGACTTGTTATCACTACAGATGGAACAATCAGCGCAGAATCAAAGGACAAAGTAGGAGAGGGTAGGTGAAAAGGGGATCCTGATGATGTAGATCCCCAGTCCAGAGCAATGAACCAAAATAAAGACAGTCTTGATCTAAAGAAAACAGAAGACCATGAGGATGAGCACAAAGTTCCAAAGGAAGAAGATAATCAATCAACTACAAGAAAGCAAGATCATAGAGATGATGTTGAGAAGGGGAAAGAAGTTAATTCAGATACCAAGGAATAGCAAACCAGTGATACACATGTCAAAGAAACACACAATAACAACAACAAAAATCAGCAATAGAAGAGAGAAGGGGTTGGGGATGAAGGAGCTTCAGAGGAAGATATACAGACCAATATATCAAAGAGTGCAGACCTCTCCCCACGTAGAATCAAGGAATTAAGAAAGGACAAGAGAAGGGGCAGACCTACCAATACAAAGGGTAGTAAAAAACAAACAAGGAGTAACTCAGCCAGACTAACAGTTAGCAAATGATTGTACACAATTTGTTGTTTTGGAATATCATATCAGTTTAATCTCAAAATGCATTTGCAAAAGTAATTGATCTGAAAAGAAAACATCACTATCATACATAACACTGTTTGAACCCTTTATAGGGCCTTAAGAATTAGAAGGATATAGAAGGAGGATCAGAATGGAAAATGAAATGGCAAATTCTTCTGGTAAAATGGGGGTGTTCTGAGATGTAGATTGGGATGGGGAAGTGATTTCTGACACAACTCAACAACTGACCCGAAGCTTACTCATCAAGTAAACCACTGGTCTGTTATGACTTCTTCAATCTAAGCTAGTGCCATAGAAAAATTGGAACTCTTGGAAGATCTAGAATGGATTTCAGAGGATACATCAATTCCTTAGGCAATAGATGGTGACTTTAATGTTATTCTTAGTGATTCTGAGAAGTTAGGGGGACTTCCTGTTACACAATTGGAGATGCAGAATTTGCCCAATGCATCAACAACTGTGATCGGACAGAACTTTCTTTTTTAGGGAGCTCATATACCTGGTGGAATGGAAGAACAAGGGAGGATGGTGTGTTCAAAAGACTAGATAGGGTCTTTGGGAATGGTATTTTTTGGCAAGAATGTAAGATGAGTGAAGTACAACATCTGATAAGGGAGGGATCTGATCATTTACCATTTCATGTTATGTGTAAAACACAGGCAGAGATTGTAAGGAAATACTTCAGGTTCCTTAATTTCTGGACTAAACACCAGACTTTCGATATAACACCCCACATCTTACAATACTAGTACGATGCAAATGAAACATGATATGGTTTGGTGAAATTAGCACCCATTTTTAAAAGTGCTTGAATTTTCAATTAAAGAGCGATATGTATGTCTAACGCTGAAGAGGGTCGAGTGTAAATAAGCTTTAAGTCAAATTGATGAGATCACAGTCTTAAATAGAGTGAGAGAATTGAGGTGCTTGTAGGACTTAGGAAGTTAGCAGGTGATTCACCTACTTGCTTAGCTTAAATTTGCTAGCTAAATGGAGACGAGGCTCGACATCGAATTTGTCCAAGTCCGATTATGAATAAAATTCATGTTAAGGGTGTAATTTTAGCCCATGTTTTAGCATCATAAATGGGCTACATTTTTAACCCAAGAATAATAATAAAAGGGTCCAAGTACACCACAACCCACTTGGCTAATTGGGCCCAAACTAAGTGAAGAAGAATTTGGAAAAT
>JAABOM020083241.1:0-31190 GCA_011800125.2 Solanum clarkiae | reverse complement strand
GGCATGCATGATCAATGCTTGAAGTAAAACATGCTTATATAGAACATAATACATGTGTAGGAAGAGACCATCATCATAGACCAAGCAAACTAGTGCTTGGAATCCAAGGCCTACCAACCCCTTGGAAGGCGATTGAGGTATCCACCCCTCAATTGGTAGTACGGAATTACCACCCCCCAGACAAGGCAAATGAGGTATCTACCCCTTAAATGGTAGTACGTGCTTACGACCCTCTGATAAGTTAATTGAGGTATATACCCCTCAAAGTGGTAGTACGGGCCTAACCCCACCCCCACCCCGACGAAGCTATTGAGGCATAGCACCCCCTCAAAAAGGTGTGTTCAATTGCAACACTATAAATACTTTTCATGAAATCAACTCATACATACATTCCCATCCTCATTATAAAGTCACTTGACTCATAAGCCATATAATAGATCAGCAATTACTCAAGATTCCATAGTTGGACATTTTATCAAACACTTGGAAGGTGTGTAATACTTGTTCAAAATCATGCAATTCAGAGAAAACTTAACTCAAATCAACCTACCAATACTTGGTAATACCCTCATGTAAGATACATTGAAACCCCTCATCAAAACTCATAATAGATCATAGATTCATAGCTCAAAACATACTTAAACAATCAACATTTTTTATGAAACCCCAACATAGTTTATAGTCAAATTCACAATAAGAAGTACCCATAGATAAATCAACTTGAAAACATGTAATTCGTATAAAAAGGAAGGTTGGGCACCATGGGTGAAAGGTCCCAATGGTTGAAACCCACATACCTCAATTTTGGAGATTTCCTTGATGAAGATTGGAATGAGAACTTGAAGCTTTAATGAATTTCTTGAGATCCAGAATGAGTTTAGGACACTTGAATTTGAGTGAAATATTTGGCTAAGTGTTAGAGAGGGTTTTGCAGAATGTCTTAAATGATCTAGAGTTGAAAAATGACTAAGTATAGGTGTTTTTACGCATAGGAAGGCTTAGGCCCAAGACTTCAAGGCGTTAGGCCAAAACTGGAAAAACAGGCAACAAAATACACTGCTCCGCAATGGCTCCACGTCGCGGAGCCAACGTAAACAGTCATTAGAAATAAAATATTGGCGAAATTCATTTTTCGCTATGGGTCCTCTAATATTCGGGTTATACCCATTTCCCACTCAATGTTGTCCCCTGATCAAGAATATAAAGTTGAATTTTTGATATCATGTACGAATTTTGAGATATATAAAAATTACGATTATGGGCATTTCCGAAGCGCACTTTTGGGCACTTTTGGGACGTTTCAACATCTCTCCCTTGGGAACATTCATCCTTGAATGTCAAAGAATGTATATAAGAAGGATAATCATGAAGAAATTAGCCCCAACAAGAATGCAACAATGCACTTAAACACCATTTTCAAAAATCTCAACATAAGTACCAAAATCACCATGAACTTGTCAACATAAACATGAATGCATGCAAATGATATAAGGGCTAAAACTTAAGATTTGAGATCACATAAGGGACTTGAATTAGTACCTCAGGCTTGAGTATGATGGAAAAGATTGGGATATTACTTTTGCATGTCCACCTTGGCTTTCTATGTGGCACTTTCAACTTGTTGGTTCCTCCAAAGGACTTTAATGGAAGTTACATCCTTGTTCCTCAATCTCTTCACTTGTCTATCCAAAATTTCTACCGGAACCTTTTTATATTTCAAATTATCTTCAACAACACCCACAACATCTAAAGGCACAATAGCACTTGGGTCATCCACACATTTCCTCAACATAGACACATGGAAGAACTGATGAACTATATTCATATCATTGGGCAAATCCAACTCATATAGTACATTACCAAAATCCTCCTCAACACTCTATAAGGACCCATAAATCTTGGAATAAATTTACCTTTTTTACCAAAACGAACTACACTCTTCATGGGTGATACCTTCAAATAGACCCAATAAACAACCTTAAATTCAAGATCCCTTCTTCTCACATCGGCATAGGAATTTTGTCAACCTTGGGCTGTTTTCAACCTCTCTCTTATCAACCTCACCTTCTCCATGGCCTCTTTAACAAAATCCGGGCCTAACAAAACCATATCCCCTATCTTAAACCATCCAACCGGGGATCTACAACTTTTACCATAAAGAGCATAAAAAGGAGTCATACCGATGCTAGAATGATAGCTATTGTTGTAGGCAAACTCAATGAGTGGAAGACAATCATCTCAACTACCCTTAAACTCCAAAACACAATCTCTAAGCATATCCTCAAGAGTTTGGATAGTTCTTTCGACTTGGCCATCCATTTGAGGGTGAAAGGTCGTCCTAAGCTTTACCTTGAAACCAAGACCTCTTTGGAAAGACATCCAAAAGTGAGAAGTGAATTGAGCACTACGATCCGATATGATAGACACAGGCACCCCATGTAATCTAACCAATTCATGAATGTACAACTTAGTATAATCTTTAGCACCATAAGTAGTCTTAATTGGTAGGAAATGAGCCGACTTTATCATTCTTTCAACCATAACCAAATGGAGTGAAAATGCTTCCTAGTCTTACGCAACCTAATCACAAAATCCATGTTAATTACCTCCTATTTCCAAGTAGAAATTTCTATATCTTGGGCTAGACCACTCGACCTTTGATGCTCGGCTTTGACTTGTTGGCAATTATGGCAACTGGATACAAATTTAGCAATATATCTCTTTATACCAACCCACAAAAACACTTCCCCCAAATCTCTATGCATCTTTGTAGAACAGAGGTGAATAGAAGGAAAGATTATGAGTCATATAGAATCTTCTTTTTCAAGTCATCCATACTAGGAACACACAACTTACCTTGGTACCTAAGGGCACCATCTCCCCCTTGGAAGAAAACCTCCACCTTACCATCTCTCACCAAGACCTTCAGCTTTAACAAGGAGGGGTCAACATCCTGCTTTGCCTTCACCTCCTAAATCAATGAGGATTTAAAACCATCAACCACCACTACTCCACCATTGTCAACCTCCTCCAACCTAACTCTCAATCTAGCCAATTGATGAACCTCTCTAGCTACCTCTTTGTCACCATCATCAACATGAGCTAGGCTACCCATAGACACCCTACTCAAAGCATCGGTCACAACATTAGCCTACCCGGGTTATAATGCACATTTATATCATAATCTTTAAGAAGATCTGATCACCTTTGTTGTCTTAAGTTGAGGTCTTTTTGAGTGAATACATATTGGAGACTCTTATAATCAGTAAACACATCAACATGCACCACATACAAAGAATGATGCCAAATTTTCAAAGCAAAACCCACGACGGCCAATTAAAGATTATGTGTAGGGTAATTCTTTTCCTGTACCTTAAGTTGCCTAGAGGCGTAAGATATCACTTTACCATTTTGTATCAAAACATAACCCAAACCAATTCTTGAGGCATCACAATATCCTTCCAACCCTTCCGGTAGAGACAAGATAAGAGCAAAGACAAGCTTATCTTTCAAGGTTTGGAAACTCTTTTCACACTCATCAGTCCATATAAATTTTGCCTTCTTTTGGGTCAACTTAGTCATAGGAGAAGCAATAGAAGAGAAACCATTAACAAACCTCTAGTAGTAACCTGCTAAGCCTAAGAAACGTCTAATATCTGATGGGGTCAATGGTTGAGGCCAATTTCTAATCGCCTCCATCTTTGTAGGGTCCACCTTAATACCATCACCCGACACTATATGACCTAGAAAGGTAACCTCTTTCATCCAAAACTCACATTTTTCATGCTTTGCATATAACTTATCCTCCCTCAAGATTTGTAGTACCACCCTCAAGTGAGCCACATGCTCATCCTCACTATGGGAATAGATCAAGATGTCGCCAATTAAAACCACCACAAACTAATCAAGGTATGGTTTAAAAACCCTATTCATAAGATCCATAAAAATAGCTAGTGCATTAGTCAAGCCGAAGGACATAACCACAACTCATAATGCCCACACCTAGTCCGAAAGGGCATCTTGGGAATGTCACACTCCCTTACTTTCACTTGGTGATACCGGACCCAAGATCAATCTTAGAGAAGTGACTAGCCCCTTGAAGTTGGTCAAAAAGATCATCAATCCTTGGTAGAGGATACTTATTTTTTGTGGTGACCCTATTATGTTGCCAGTAGTCAATGCACATTCTAAGAGTATCATCCTTCTTCTTCACAAATAAGCTCGGTGCACCCCAAGGTGATTGGCTAGGCCTACTTCTCAAACAAATCCCTCAATTGCTCTTTCAACTCCTTTTACCATGCTGGGTCATACAGTAAAAGGGAATAGAAATGGGTTGAGTATCGGGAAGGAGGCTTATACCAAAATCTATCTCCCCTTCGGGAGGGACACTGGGAAGCTCATTCGGAAAGACATCAAGGAACTCATAAACCATCGGAACTAACTCTATAGGGAGGACTTTGGACTGAAAAACCCTAACCCTCAAAAGAAGGTAGAGACATCCCTTAGAGATCAATCTTTCGACTTTAATGCAAGAAATGAATCTACCCTTGACCACCACATCATGACTCTCCCACTCAAGAATGGGTTCATTAGGGAATTGGGAATTTGACCCTACGGGTTCTACAATCAATAGGGGCATAATATGCATGCAGCCAATCCATCCCAAAATGACATCAAAATCCACCATATCCAACTCAACAATATCAAAAGGCAATATTTTATGCAAAATGAAAATGGGACAATATCTATAGACCCTTGTAGCAAAAATAGATGCATCAATGGGAGTAGACACCTCATAAGACTCACACAACAATTTGAGTTCAACCTGAAACTTTTTGGAAACGAAAAGAGTAACAAAAGAAAGAGTGGCACCTGGGTCTATCAATGCATACACATTAAAATCAAAGACTTTTAACATAACGATAAAGATATTGGGCACCTCATCTACCCATTACCTCCCTTGAAGAGCATAGAACCGATTTTGCCTTGGAGCACCACCTTGTTGGCCTCCTCTTCCCTTAGGAATCACATTTGTACCTCGGCCTTGTGGACGGCCATCTCTACCCTTATTTGGATTTTTTGGACAATCAATCATCTTTTGACCTATTTCCCTACAACCATAACAAGCAATTAGTGTTCCTCAAACATGGGAGATCATGGCCTCTACCATATCTTGGGCACATAGTATTAGGCACCACACCACCACCACCTTTGACCCTTGGGTTATTATTAGAAAACCCTTTATTAGGAGCATTTGAAGACTCTTTGCCTTGATGAAACTAGCCACCCTTGGGACCTTGAAATCTATCTTCAAAATGAGCCCTCTTAGCCTCATTACCCCTTCTCTTACACAACTTTTTTCCCCTCCAATTGTTCGGCATAAGTCATGAGGCGGGACAAATCCATATCACTAATCAACATAATGGCATTACACTCCTTATTCACCAAATCAAATACACCCATCACAAATTTGTTCATCCTAGACCTTGGCTTGACCACCAGTTGTGGAGCATATTTAGAGAGTTGGTTGAATTTTAGGGCACACTTCCTCACACTCATCGACCCTTGCTTTAAATTCATAAATTCCATCATTTTGGCCTCCCTTAGCTCAAGAAGGAAGAACCGGTTGAGAAATTCCGCCTTAAACTATTCCTAAAGGATCACATTGTTGTTCCCCTTCTCTCTCCATTGGGTAAACCATATTTGGGGCACCCCCTTGAGTTGGTAAGCCACCAACTCCATTTTCTCTTCTAATCTAACCCACATGATAGACAACACTTTGTACACCTCATCAATAAATTTTTGAGGGTCCTCATCCACTTGAGACCCACGGAATTCTGGTGGGTTCATCTTCATAAAATCCCTCACCATAGATGCCGGAGTAGGATCATGAGGGGTTTGGGCCCCTTGGTTGATTTGATTAGTCATGGCTTGAGCTGACATGGCAATAGCATCCCGGAACTCTTTATGAACTGGTTGTTCTTCGGGTATACGAGCTCTTCTTTCTCTGATATTAGGCACGATCTAAAATATAAAAGAACATTCGTTAGGGAAAAACCTTACCTTAACTTCTATAGCACGACATAGATCAAGAAAAAGGGAAACATTTTCAAAAATGCTTCATAGCCTTTTGCTCATAGTCTAGTGCACTTCACAACCATAAAAAAGACTATAATCGACGCAGTGTGTGGGATGCCAAGGGCCATTAACAACCAAGTGCTCTGATACTAGTTTTGTCATAATATGAGCCTAATGCCTAGATGTGACACGGCGAATGAGAACCCAAAAGGACCCCAAACAAGCTTTTTAGCATATATTTACACATCCTTCATCGCAGAAGCAATTAAACAACAATAAGAGAGTATAAACAAGGATAAGGGACTAAGAAAAGTTTTTGATAGCATAAATATTGAAGAGAGTTAAAGTTCAAGCATAATTACATCACTTGTCCAAAAACACCTCTAACATAGATTGGGCGGGGCCCAAGAAAACTTTTCGGGCTTACCCTTTTAGTATCAAAGTTCAGCATAAAGAAATAGAAAAAGTAAGAGTGCAAAGCTAGTGACCCCGAACTTAAGGACTTTCTAATATCTTATCTTCAAGATGATCAACTAACCACGGGGAGGATAATCATGAGGGGATCCAATTCCTACATGGTAACATCAAGTAGGCATAGAGTATGCGTTAGTAGATTTGAATGTACTAAGTATGTAGGATGCAATGCAACAAGAGATAGGCAACATAATCAATATGCATAATCATAAGCAAGAGATATATTAGCAAGATGGCATGTATGATTAATGTTTGAAGTAAAACGTGCTTATATAGAACACAATACATGTTTAAGAAGAGACCATCATCATAGACCAAAAAAAACAGTGCTTGGAATCCAAGGCCTTCCACCCCCTTGGAAGGTGATTGAGGTATCTACCCTCAATTAGTACTATGGGCTTACCACTCCTGACAAGGCAATTGAGGTATCTACCCCTCAATTGGTAGTGTGGGCTTACCACCCCCCGAAAAGGAAATTGAGGTATATACCCCTCAACATGGTAGTACGGGCTTAGCACCCCGCGATAAGGCAATTGATTTACATTAAGATTCTCACATGATTTCACTCTTTTTCACTCTTGAATTGCATGATTTTTTTAACTAGTATTACACACCCACCAAGTGTTTGATAAAATATTCGATTATGGAATCTTACGTTATTGATGATCTATTGCATGGGTTAATTCAGATATTGCAGAACTGCGGGCTATTTGCAAGCATACCATCGGAGGTGTCATGACCCAAGCCTAGGTCCTAGATGTGACACGGTGAATGGGGAACCCGAAGGAACCCCAAACAAGCCTCTTAATGTGTCATTACACATTCTTGATCGTGGAAGCATATAAAAGACATATAGAATAGGATGAGGCATTGGCGCTAAGGTAAAACTTTCCAAAACAATAACATTACAAGACAAGGAATCATGGCTCATATCAAAAATACACAACTTGTCCAACAAACACCTCTAAATACATAGATAGAGCGGGGGCCAAGACAAAGTAACCAGGTTCACTCTCATAGTCAAATAGAACATAAGAAAGTGTCTCAATACATAGTTAAGAGGAAAACATAAACCAAGGCCCCGAAATGGAGGACTCACCAACAAGCTTGGAATAACACTGTCTAACCACGCGGAGGAGGAGGATGATCAACTTGGGCACTGGTTCCTACATGGTGATATCATGTAGGAAAGAGTATTCGTTAGCATGTTTGAATGTACTAAGTATGTCGGATGCAATGCAACAAGAGATAAACTTCACAATCAACATGCATAACATAGGAAATAGGCATAGTATTAGCAATATGACATGTTTGATCAATGCATAAATATAACATGCTTTAGTAACCCATGCTCATATAGAATATCATATGTGTAGAAGAGAACAAGTTGGATTTCCAAAGTATGAACCCCTTGGTAGGATAGTGAAGTTGCCACTCGATCACTTAGGTAGATGAGTACTAACCCTCATCTAGGTTGATGATGATGCCACCCCATCACCCTAGTGGATGAGTACTAACCCTTATCTAGGTTGATGAGTACTAAACCCCATCTAGGTTAGTGATGTTGCCACCCAATCGCTTAGGTGGATGAGTACTAACCCTCATCTAGGTTATCTGGCCGCTAGACCCCCCGGATTGGATATGGTCAAGTTTTACACTTTATATAGGATTCATCATATACATAAGCACATCTCATCATCATAACATCATTCATATCATATCTCATACTTTGGACCTTCAATTCCTTAAGAAACCCTAGTCGGACATATTATCAAACACATTGGGGGTGTGTAATGTGGGTAAAAGACCATGAGATTTAGAGATGAAATCAGGCAAGAAAATTTATAGTAAAACCATCAATCCACACCTTGCAACACCCCCAAGAAATTCACACCCTCCTCTAATCCAACATTAGGTCCAAGATTTAGCACTCAAAACATGCTAAAACAACCATACTTTCATGAACTAAAATCACTGTGCAAAAAATTTCTCAATATACAAGACCTACATATAAAATTAACTTTAAATCATGCAATATTAGTAAAAATGAGACTTAGGCACCATGGGTGAAAGGGCCCAATGGTTCAACACCACATGCCTTAGCTTTGAAGAAGTTCTTGGTGAAAGTTGACAATGGAGACTGAAAGCTTGAAGAGAATCCTTAAATCCAGATGAGGGTTTTGAGTCTTGGAATTTGGATGAAAATATGGTTAAGTTTTTTGGGGAGTATTGGAAAATGTTTAAGATGATATAAAGGTGAAATTTGATTAAGTATAGATAAAAACACATTTGGGAAACTTGGGCCCAACACCTAGAATATTTTGGACCGCACTTGAAAAAACACTGCCAAGCAAAAACACATCTCCGTGTCATGGAGAGGATGTGGAGAAGATTTGTACTAAATCGCGCCCAAGGTGCGTCGCAGAAGCATCGTGAATAGCTCACTGGAAATCGTTAGTTAAAAATTTATAATTGTTATTCTTTCGCTTTTAAATCGAGGTTAGACCCTTTTTCACCTAATTTTGAACCCCTAATCACAAATATGAAGTCAATTTTTCAAAATAACGAACAGATTTTTAGGTATATGTAAATTAAAATTCTGGGTATTCCGAGGCACCTTTCTAGGAAATTTTTGGGATCGTTTCAGGAGGATCCTCATAGCCACCTACACAATGTGGCATTCGTCTACAACAGTGTGATGGGAACATAGAATCTGTCTATTAATGCTATGGGACTTTTTGTCTTCCTATTATCTCTTACATGAAATGCAGCATTATGGCTAACTATGCTCCTGCAGAGTTCGATCACCAGTTGGGAAGACTTGCAAAAGGCCTTTTTGCAGAGGTGTTGAAGGACCAGATCAACAACTTCTAGCAACTTTTTGGTGATTCAACCAGTACTACTTGGGAGCAGTTCACCAAATATCAGAGGAGCATCCCTGACCACAAGATAGTTGATGATACTTTGGATGGAGATCTTCTACCGTGTCCTTGATGAGAAAAGTCAGGCTTGTGCTGACACTATCATGGGGGGCATTTTCTTGGATCAACCATTTGCACGGATCGTGGAGCAAATGGAAAGAGTGTCAACACTAACCAAACATGGGGGTAGAGAGACAGAGCAACCACTAAAAGTTTAGGTGTTGGTATGGGTCCAGAGCAAGATAGAATCAATGAAAAAATCATGTAACAACTTACTCAGATTCGCACAGGTATGTAGCTGATGATGAAGCAGAACCAAGAGCAAATGAATGCAGTGGTTCATCAATCTCCAAATGCACCCATGTATGATGAACCAACCATTTTATGATGAGGACGCGTGTTTTGTTGTTGATCAGACCAAGGGTTTTCAAACCAATGCCAAAGGGTCCAATCAGCACTATTAGCACCAAGTTCAAGGTAACCAACATTAAAACTTTAATAGAGATGGTGCTTACAGGGACAACTGCAGAGGTTACTATGACAGAAACGTGGGTGCAGAGAGAGATGCAGATTGGGGTCACAGAGGAGGGTTCAGAAATGGTCCTTATGTGCCACTACGTAATCACGATGCAGGTGCAAGTAGTTTCAGAATTGAGGAGATATTTGATCGCTTGTTGAAGAAAGCTGAGACACAAGATGAGGATATGAGGGGCATAAAATCAAATATTTTAAGTATAAATCAAAAAATAGTGTCTCACTTTGTGGCTATCAAATACCTGGAACAATAGTTTGGTCCAAGTGTCAACTAAACTTAAACAGGGTCTGAGGGGTACAATTCCTAGCAACATAGTTTAAAATCCTAAAAATAATAGGCAGTGTATGGCAGTTACTACTCGATTGGCAATAGCACTATTGATCCTCCCATGTCAGTTGATGAGGAAGATGTTTGAGAGGAGATGGATATGGCCAAAGAAGCGAGGATAGGAGATGATCATGGAAAGGATGGGGTGAACTGAAGCTGCTAATGTGCAACAGAAGTTGAAGCCCATTCCTAGGGCTCCTCCTTCTGTCCCTAAAAGAATCAAAAAGAGGGAGGAAGAAGGCAAATTCAAGCACTTTCTCTCCATGTTGAAACAACTCTCCATACCCCTCATATTGAAGCAGTAGAGAAGATGCTAGGGTACTAAAGTACATAAAGGACTTAGTCACTAAAAAGCACACTATGAGTCAAGAGATCTCCCAAGAGCTTTAGTATTGTAGTGATATTTCTATGAGGTCCTTTGTTTAGAAGCGAGAAGATCCAGGTGTTTTCACCATACATTGTACCATTGGAGATATGGAGTTTGCAACGGCACTATCTGATCTAGGTGCTAGTATTAATCTTATGTGCCTTGCGTTCTACAAGAAGCTTGGATTGGGAGCCCCTACTCCAATTAGCATACAATTGTTAATGACATATCACACAGTGAAGAGCCTGTGGGGATACTGTATGATGTGTTGGTAAAAGTTGAAAAGTTCATATTCCCCCCAGACTTTCTGATCTTAGAATGCGAAGTTGACTTTGACGTCCGAATCAACTTAGCAAGATCGTTCCTAGCCACTAGCCGAGCACTAGTGGATGTGAAAGCCAATCAACTCAGGTTTAGATTAACTGACGAAGAAGTCGTCTTCGATATTTCTCAGTCCATGAAGCATCCCTATGATTTGAAATGTGAAATCTGGGAAATTGGTTGAAGTCTAAGTAAATAATTTGTCCAAATTGTGTCGTGACAATAAATCAGGCTCTACTTGGGAGGCAACCCAAGGTTATTTATGTAATAGTGTAGTCATAGGTTTATTTTTAGTTTTTGGATTCCTAAGTAGTTTGTTTTCTTGCATTTAGATTGTAATTTTGTATACTGGGTTGGTTGCATATAGGGTAACAGTGTATTCTATGAAGAGTATGTAGGTACAAGACTAAATCAGTCATTTTGCTTAGAAAAGCATCGAGATGTGTCTCTACGACTACATTTATGGGTCGTAAAACACTTTATGACTTGTACCCCATCTCGTAGAGATTTCCAATGGGCAGAAACATTATGCACTCAAATTCACGAGCCAACTTTACGATATGTAGATCAAACAACGGGTCACGAATAGGGCTCATAGACCCAGGTAAGTTTCCTGAAAATTTTGCTAAGTGTTAGGTTCTCTATTGCCAAATCTACGAGCTATAAATCACCTTACAACTCGTAGACTAGTCTATGTAACCTAGTCCTAAAATCTAGGATTTGGATGTTCTACGAAACCATGGATTATGGGCCATAAAATACTCTACGACTCGTAATTGGGGTTCCATAGAGTCCAGGCCCATTAACGTTTTAGTTGACCCGGTCAAAGTATAAATAATGGAGTGAAAATATTTTGACCCCATTCTTGAGAACTAAATTACAAAATTAACCTGGCCAACCCCTCCCCCTCGTTAATTCGACCATCAATGGCCATCGTTCATCTATTTTCTAGCAAGTTACCAACATCCTAAGGTTTTGTGCCTAGTCACGTCCTTCATCTTCTTCAATGTACTAGAAAATCTTGGTAAGTTTTTTGTTAAATTAAAACCTTTAATTCTCTTGTTTTGGATGATTGATTTGGAAATTTTGTTGGGAATGGTGGTTGGACATAAAATCCATGTTGGATAGTTGTTTGTGCCTATTGAGTCACTCATCATGTGTGATTAAATGATTGTGTTTGTCAATTGGCATGATCTTTCTGAAATCAGTCATAAGTAGCCAGAATTGATAAATCATGCTTAATCACTTTTGATGGGGTGTTTGTGTGTAGACCTTGTTGGGGATAATGGTTGTGATATGGAAATCATATGAGTGCATGTGTTTTTGCTTCGAAGCTAGTAATATATTTGTTAAAAAAGTCATTTGGGGTCCGTGTGATGGGCTTAGGAACTCAGGTGACTGAGTTTTCTTGTCCACGAGTGGCCTTTACGGCCCGTGGATTATTCCACTAGTCCTAATTGTCACTAGTACAAGATTCTAGAAATTTGATGTTTCTGAGCATCTAGCAAACAAGACCTTCTACGAGTCGTAGATCACTTTATGGCTAGTAGATGGGTCTCATAGATCCCTGCCTAGAATTAATTACTCACTAAAAATCTCTATGATACAGTCTACCACTCGTAAACACTTTAAAAGCCATACCTGGTCTCGTAGACTTTTCCAGTAACAAAAATGGTTTGGACCACTGCTTTATGAAAGCTCTTTACGGCTTGTAGTATCCACTATACCCCAAAAAGGTGCTTTCATAGAACCTTTTTGCAACTTAATTCAGATGATTTTTTGTATCCTAATTTTTTATTTGTGGGGCTAACCATGGTACGTATATATTCCAATTTTAGGTACTACGGCCCTAAAATCCAAACGTGACGAGATTTGGGCCCTAGAAAGAAGGCTCAAGATGAGCCTTTAGATGATGAGCAGGCCACTACACTGAGTAGCTCACTAGAGATGCTGGATGTCAGCCCAGACCTAGATGCACCTCAACCACAGACCAGAGCCGCTGCTAGAGTTAGACAGACTCAGAATCTTGTTACTTTCCCTCCCCAATCTAAGGAGGGAGGAAGAGACAAGAGTGGTTTACCACATATGACTCCATTCAGAGAGGAATCTATCTCTAAGGGAGGCCCTAAGGGTGGATTAGACATAGAGTCCTCTGCCGCACCCAATCATCACTATCTACACCTGACGCCCTTACTAGTCGATGGTCCATCGAGTGCATGAAAGCTATATATATGGAGAAAGTGCATCCGAGAGACCAGGGCAAGCTAGCCCACTCCGTCTATGACAATGCCCGAGTTATGTCAGACAGACTAGATAGTGTCTCTGGCCTTTAGGAATCGATGATTCAATATGGGCTTCAATGGATCATACATGCACTTGGATGATACTCCTTGACCATGGTGAGGGAGTCGTATGCCTCATATGTAGCCACTATCCAGATCACTCTTCCCAAAGGGAAAAAGCCCCTCACTCAGCCAGACTGGCCGAGACGAAAGTGATGGGCTAGTAGGTGGATATATTGGACGGCATCATACACTGGATGTTATTTAGACCAGAGTACCCTGTGCTAGATCAACCACAGAGTTTTACTAAAGGGTGGGGAAGACGAGGGACATATTTGTAATGAAAGATCTAGAGAGATGAGCCACTTTGATGATATGGGTATATGGGTATACTGCTGAGCAGGGTCCGAAACATGTATGGGTCGCCACTCACTCGAAGCCTATTTTCAAGGCTTCACTCAGTTTCCCCGCTAAGTTTTGTTAGCGGTTGTTCATTTATGCATATGGCCTACACTTGCTAATAATACTCTGATGTCGGAGCCAGTGGTTTTGGTTGCCAGCGTCTTAGTTAGCTATGATATTGACCAGGCCTACCTCATTGTCGAGCAGATTCATGAGCCCGCCACTGAAGAGGTCCACCTCCATCTCATACCTGTTCTCGATATATAAGCTCTGTCTAGAGTCGAGAGAGTAGATATTACACCAGCTGGACTAGTTGATTGAGGCTCAGCATATATTGGATCCTAGACTAATCAGGGATGAAGAGAATTCAGTGACAGTCCAGCAAGCACAACCTCCACCTATGTCTGATATGTTCACCACAACGCTACCACCTGAGGGATCACAGACTGCCACCGCCACAGCAAACTACTACTGAGGAGAGGCCCCCGCAGCTCAAGGTAGATGAGGAGGGGGGCCCTACTCCTATTCCTGCTCCACAAGCCACGACTTCACAGGCTACTACCGCGGGCATAGTCCATGTGTCCAGTCATAACTATTTATCTCTACCATGGATGCCCGCATTGATGCCTTCGAGAAGAGGGTACAATAGAGAGTGAGGCCCAAACTTTAGATTTATCGGTTATGAAGATGGAGATCCAACAACTCCGAGCTGACACGACAGCAACACTCGCGGCACTAATTGTACTATCAGCGACTATACCTCTGGTTCTAGTGGTTGATTCTATATACTCGTTATGAGCCCATTCAGGCTTCCCATGGGAAGAGACCCCACCCGAATGATGATCCCAAAGATGTATGATTTCAGGCGGGGATGATAGAGAAAGAGGTGCTTGACCTTGTCTTGAGAAGATCGAGATAGGAGAAGGAGATATGAAAAGCTCAAGAGTTAGAGGTGGTGAGGAGTGTTGGTCCCTCCAGATAGAGTACTACTATTGAGCATACCACCCCGTAGGATGGTGGCCAGACTCAATCATGCACTAGCGCTTAGGTGCCCAGGTATGTTTTTTGTAACAACCCATCTTGAGATGAGATGTCCCACATTGGCAAAACACATGAGAGATGTTGGATATATAAGTAAAGGACTGGTCTATATATTGTGCGGCGCCCTTTGGGGTGAGCCAACAAGGGCAAATCCGTGATGGGCTAGGCCCAAGAGTGGACAATACTTCACAATGTTGGTCCAGGTCATTATAGATGGTATCAAAACCACTCATTTGTTAGCCTTGTCGATGTGGGGCTAGAGTTCAACTGAGTTTAGGCGAATCTCGGTGAGGCAGGGCAAACTTTAGTGCTAAGTCTAGGTGAATCCCATGTGGGTGGGGCAAACCTCAGCGAGGACGCTGAGTCCATAGAGGGGGTGTATGTAAAAACCTATCTTGAGATGAGATATCCTACGTCGGCAAAATACAGGAGAGATGTTGGGCATATAAGTAAAGGACTAGTCTATGTACTGTGAGGCACCTTTTGAGGTGAGCCCAAAGGGATAAATCTGTGATGGGCTAGGCCCAAGAGCTGACAAAACTTCATATTGTTGGGTCAGGTCATTACACTTTTCGACCCTTATATGCTCTACTTTGCTTTGATTTTATGCATTGGGGACAATGCACATCTTTTTCGATGGGGTTGGGTAGCTATGGGGCTCAGTGAAGTCTGAGTAGCTTAGGTCCATAACTACCCAAATTTTTTATCCTGGGGTTTTCTTTCATGTATTCTTTTTCTCTGTGTATATTTAATTTTTGTTGAACCGGCACGTTTAGGATATTCAGATAGTATTTGTAGTATATAGTATCAATACTTGTGGCATATAGCATGTTTTTGTGTTTTGTTCCTACCAAAAATTATGATTAGTAGTTAAATAGTAACCATGCATGTTTAGGTGAGTGACAATGTCTATTCTCATAAGTGAGGATACATTGAGATAAAAAGCATGATTTGAGAGTTTGTTGTTGATAATGTAAGCAATGTCATGTGAGTGTAAGCCTAATTTGCTAGATTCATGTGTTTAGAACTTTCCCTGTTACTCTAAGTTTGATTATAGATTAATTGAATAAGGAAAAGACCAAAGGCCATTGTTATTAATAGTCCACTTAGCCTAAAATGACAAACCAAAACTATGATATATCCCTTGTTCCTAATGTTTAAGCCTAATATGTGCCTATTAAATTGAAAACACCTCAATAACCTAGCGTTATTAGTTGTAAGATCCTGAAATTGGACCAGGTCTTTCCTTGAACACGGTGCACCTTGACTAACGCAAAAACCTAAGTTGAGGAAGCCACCAAAAGTGGCCTTGGTTCTGAAGACGGATATTGTGCACCTCAACACAAGCCAAAAGCCTAAGTTGAGGGTGGTTGGTGTAAAGGTGAAACATAAAAATGAGGGGGTGAATTAGTGATATAAAGGAAAAATCATCTACGGGGTACAAGAAAAATAAGTGAAGTGTTAGTAGTGAGCTAAAAAGAAAAACGAAATGTAAATAAAAAGCTGAAAAATGAAAACAAAGCACCTAGAAAAGCTTAGAATAGGAAAACGAGAGAATAAGGTGAAAATAACGTATTTGGTAGGGTAAAAGTGTAAAACAACGCAGTGTAAAGGAGGGCCTCTAGTCACTATGTTCCCATAATATCATACCAAAGCCCTCTGAGCCTATATTACAAGCCTAGAAAGTCCTAAAGTGATCCTAGTCCATTTAGTTGAAGGTCTGAATCATGATTATAGGGACAAGCCTATGGTATTGGACATAATGCATGAACATCTTTTGTGAGAGTGAGTGATTTTGTATAGTCCAAAGGTTAAACATGAAAACATCATTGAGTGAAAGATATGATACTTCTTTCTATGAGGGAACTTGTATTGCATTGTTAGCACTAGACTGGTTCAGTGATTGTAGATTGTACATAATACCTTGCTTGTCATAGTTGTGTTGTCACATGCACCAGTTTGTATTGGTTTGCTAGATAGTTATCTGATCCTGTTTTGAAATGTTGGTGGGGTGTCTGAATTTGAGATTTATGTGATGTATGCCATTGGGTTGAGGTCAGCGTGTCACTGTATTATCTATATAGATTGAGTTTGTCACTTGAGGACAAGCAACAATTTTAAGTTAAGGGTGTTGAAGTATGTGCTTCCAAAATGCAGTACTTTTAATTCTTAAAACATAAAATTTTGTATGTTCTCAATGCGATGTTAGTTGGCTTTATATGTTTTTGTGTTTATATTTGCAAGAGTAGAGGTTGGCCTTGATTTTGGAGAGAATTGCAAATGTTTACGAGACCCTTTATGGGTCATAGATCATTTTACAGGTCGTAGGGTGATTTCATTAACAGTTCAGGGTTGTTTCCTAAAATTGATTCTACGAATATGCAGATGAGCCGTAGAAGGTTTTATGAGTCGTAGAAGATGTTTGTGCCCTGAGAGTCGTAAAATAGGACTTTCTGAAGTTTCATCAGACGAAACCCCCTTTATGAGTCATAAACCACTTTACGAGTCATAGAGGGGTGTCATGGTGTTGAAGTCCACATTTCCAGCAGCTGAATACTAGACAACGATTATGGGTCATGAAATGCAATACAGCCCGTAAACATCTTTTGTATGGTGTGCCGACTAGTTATCCTATTTAGTTTAGGACTTTTATTTTACTTACTATAAATAGGTTTTTTAGGTTATTTTTCATAAGCTTTTCGCCTAATGCTCAGCGAACTCAGTATTTTACAAAGAGAAAATTGTAAGATGATATTGGAGAGTCTTTAAGAACACTTGTGTTTGAATTTCATCTTTAATTTTGTGATTCTTATTGATGTTGGATTTGCTTGTTATTATTTCTATTGTCTAATTATTCAATTATGTTTTCTTAATCCACAATTCTTGCATCTACATAAAGCATCAGTAGCTAAATCCACAACGAAGGTTGTGGTAACCATGAAGAACTAACAAAGTAAAATCGGAAAATTCAAAATTCCCAGAAGGTGTATATGCATGTATTAATTAACTCTTTTCGTTTTGCATGTTTTGTAGTAGTGGCTAACATTAGAACCCGCCTAGTGTTACTAACTAGATCAAGGTGGAAATGATATGAAAAGAGATTAATTAACAGGATTTGATTGATGTGTTCTCATCTAATCAATCAAACTGGTCCAAGGGGAGATCATATTAGGACTAATAGGTAAGGGTTAGTAATGCACACTATGGAGATGGACTAAGTCACATAGTGAAATTCACCTCTCACCTTTGACCAAAGGGCTTGGTGAACATAACTTTCCATCCGGCATGCTATACACTCGAAAAGAATTAGGTTATCCAGTGATACTGAGTTGGGGAATCATGGGGAATTCAATACCCTAGTTTCTCCCCATTTTGACTTCTCTCTTGTGTGTGTTAGTTTAGTTTTAATTTGTCATTGATTATTGCAACCCCCCCCCACCCTTTTTGGGGAAGTAAGTTGGCTAACTATTCGAATTGCAATCAGTGAATTCTCTTGAGTCTACGTATTACCTGTGAATTCGACCCCAACCATTGTTAGGTTCTACTTCGTGACAGCGACCACTTTATCCTCTAAAAAGGATGTGTAATTTGGGCGACATCACCAATCAATCTCAAGTAATGAGAGTAAAGCATAACAATAACAATGATATCATAAGTATCCACAAACGCTAGACAACAAAATCATATTTATACCAGAAATCAAGTCATAGTATGGAAAGTAGGAAACAACTAGTCTCACAGTCATCATATCCTAACAGCATCAAGGTGCATTCTCCCGCAGACAAAGGCTAGGTCAGAATATGTACATGGCCTATAGCATTAACCCATCCACGACCCTTATCAAGCCTCCCCATGCTCAATAATACTAGAATATATCGAATTTATAGCATTCACAACCAACAACACAGAGTAAAATCCTACAACAATATATACTATGCATATCAGGCACAACTAGCATTTCATATACATCTCAGTTCAACATGCATATAGTTTCACCCAATTTAAGGTTTAGGGAAATCCTATCCTATCTAGCAACCAATGCCTCAAACTCTGAATCAACCCAGCTGAGCTTTTCCCTCCATATAGTCTCAGGATGCTGCTCAGCCATAAAGTGTAGTTCACGATGTTAACACGATTGAATTGGCTATAAAAACATGAAAAACAAGTGAAATTCGGCCAAATGGACCTAAAACATGAAATATAGCTTTCCATACTCGAAATCCCAAAAAAAATTCAAAAATTGAATCCCACAATATCTTGATATTACAGCCAAAAATTCAGGCCCAAACGAGTCCCAGAAGACCAAGAATTGTCTTAAAACGAAATAAAAAAATTTATCAGGAAAACAACCTTTCCAAAACTTTATTGGTAAAAGTTTACAAAAACTATATGATTCCAGCCAACACCCAATATACCTCAATGTTCCACTCAAAATGTAGAACAATTTAGACTCAAATTTCGCTTAAGTTCGTCAAGAATCGACTAAGTTATCAACATGTGAAGTATCATAATTTCTTGGGAAGATATTCAGCTAAAACAGTGAATTTACCCCAAAATATGCATCAAATCCCAAATCTAACTTCACCACGACATTCCTTCCAAAACTTTGAGTCACTTGGACCTTTGAATCATCGAAAATGGACTTGAAATGCAATTTGTACGAGCTTACAAAGTTGGATAAATGAGTTAATTCACGTTAGGCGAAGGCTTGTGTATAGGCCACTCACGACCCTTTGCTAATGCGGGTTAGGCCTCCATGAATGTGGAGGTGTAGAATCCCCAAGTGCTATAAATACAGACTGGGCCTCATGAACGTAGACCTCTAGCAAGCTTCCCTTCTGCGAACACGGCATTGTCTTCCACTAATGGGGAGGGTTATGCCTGTTGGTGCTACACCAGTAATGTCCAAAATATCCCCGGGTCATTCCTGGGGCATTTGATGCCCGTTTTTACGCAAATAAATAGTGTAAACATGTGAATTTTTACTTTCTAGATCCAACGATGTAGTTGAAACCCCAAATGGAATATCCTACGAAAAAATGAGGGTCCCCCTTCTTTTTAGTCAATTTTAGCTAAAAGAATTGAGGAGCTAAAAATACAATGGGATGTCCCCAAACTGACGAAGGGTCATTCTAGCCTATTTTATACATTCCGAAGTTGACCATGCCATCAGTTTTCCATTATGCATGTGTTTAGCTGGATTTTTGTAGAAATACACCTTTTCGCTTCCGGTTGGACTCTTTTTGCAACTCTTAGCTCAAACTCATACTGCGACCCTCCATCCTCGCTCTAACCACCCTCTTAGCCTAGATAGGATGTTTTAAAACTAATGAAACCATTAAAATCCTATTCCGAGGCCATTTGCGAGGGATTTGTCAGAATCTCATTTTTGTAGCTTTAGTTTTTTGCTAACTTACAAACTTGCACAATTCTCAACAAAAACCACTCACAACCATTCAAATAGCCCCAACAAGTCATAAAAGTTATAAGGTCATTATATAGAAGCTCAAAACAGCTAAAATAACACAGATACACAAAATTAACAAAAAAAGGTCATTACAAGTACCCTCCAGGTTATTTTTGCATTTTTGCACCTTTTGCATTTGGCAGAGCATTCTAGTCGTGACCCCAAGTCATTTTTCACTTGCTAGCACTAAGAGTTTGGTTTCTCGATCGCTCATTTGAAAGTTCTGTAGTTTTTCATGCGGGAAGGTTTACTAAATTGGAAAATGAGTTTAGTAGTAAAGTTTGAGTAAATGACCTCAGAAAAAAATTCGAACAGTTCCATCGCCCTTGGAGTGACCAAATTAGGATAGACGCATGATCATTGAGAGTACCAAGGTTTTTGAAATCATTTCATACTGAGTTATGCATTTTAACCTTCAGAATAGCTCAATAGTTGACTTTGGTCCACATTCTTGGATACATGCCTGAATGAAAATTACGATAGTGTGGTTAGCTTCAAAACATCGAGTTTAGCATAGAAAAACCTTTTGATTGGTTCCTAAGGCTTTCAGGTGCATTATGGCCTACTCAGTGGAAATGGAGTAAATATGAAGTTAGGAAGTGGGACCCATATTTGGTCATAACAACCACAGATGGAATTATAACTGTGTCCTTGGATCTGAAAATCAAATTTGGTGGGGTTACATAATTTGTTTGTGAAAATCAGATTCTAAATGATTTCTAGACACACCATCGAAAAAAAACGCAGTTGGCTAATATCTAGTACAGGGACTTAACCCTCCACGATAATAGAGGTCCCTTTCGTTTGCAGAGGCCAAAATGTCATACACTCCGTATTGGAGACGTCTCATCCGCATTTGTGAAGTGTAAATGGAGGCAGTGCAAATATTAAAATGTTCATATTCGCATTCAGGGTGTCTCATAGTTGTTTGTATTATATTGCATCAGTTATGCTTTTATTATGATTGTTTGTTGATTTTCTTTTGGGCTATTTTTGCCCTCACACCAGTTAGAAGCAGTTCTGGGTTACAGGCTAGCTTCTCTATAGTTGGGTTATGATAAGTCCCATCATGACCTGTCCATCATGACCTGTAAAGTTGGTTCATGACAAAAACCATTTGATTTTCTGGTAATTAGAAAGTTTAATAGGACTTTATTGAAAGCTTACAAGACTTTATTGAAAGCTTACATATGTTAAATGAATGCGATGAATAAAAAGGTTTGTGCAAAAAGATAACTAAGTTTGAAAATAATAAATTTCCTTTGAGAAAGTTGAAATGACCCCAAATTGTCCCTCGGAAGTGCCCAGAATTATAATCTTCATATATCTCAAAATTCATGCATGATATCAAAAATCCAACTTCACATTCTCGATCAAGAGGTCAAATTGAGTGGGAAATGGGTCCAACTCCAATTTTAGAACGAATGAATCACAATTTCATTTTTCCAAAATTTTGATATCTAGAACTGATCTGCGATAGTGCAGCGATGTGCAACCATCACAGACCTTTGTAAAAGGTGCCTCCGTGATAGGTCCGCATTGCGGACCAGAAGTGGACCTATGTATTTAGTTGCCAGTGATTTTATCTCGGTCCAAGGGCTTTGGGTCTTGGGCCTAAGTCCTTCCATGCATGAAAATACCTATACTTAGCTATATTTCACCTTCATATCATACAAGACATTCCACAATACTCACTCAAACACTTAGACAAATATTTCACTCTAAATTCAAGTCCCAAAACACAATGCGAATCTTAAGGTTTTCATTCAAGCTTCAAGTCTCCATTTTAAATCTTCTTCAAGGATTCTCCAAAGTCAAGGTATGTTGGTTTCAACCATTTGGTTCTTTCACCATTGTTCCGAAGCTCCCTTTTTACCTGTATTGCATAATTTCAAGTTAATTTACTTATGGCGCTTACTTATTATGAATTAGACTATGAACTATGTTAGGGTTTCATAAAATTATGACTGTTTTAGCATGTTATGTGCTTCGAATCTAAGACCCATTTTGGGATTTGATGAAGGTTTTTGATATATATTGCTTAAGGGTGTTACAAAGTATTGATGGATGGTTTTACATTAATTTTCTTGCATGATTTTATCCATAAATTGCATGGTTTTACACTAGCACTATATACCCGTCAAGTATTTGATAAAATGTTCAGTTACGATTTCTTGAGAAATTGAAGGTTCAATGCATGTCTTATGAGTTGAATGACTTCATGATGATGAAAGGAACGTATGTATATGATGTTCTCCTATATCGTGTTAGGAATTGATCATGCCCCACTCAGGGGGTTGTGAGCTCCGGTAACTAGGCGAGGGGTTTGTACCTTGACAACTATGGCGAGAGGTTTGTACCTTGATAACCGAGTTGAGGGACTGGTACCTCAATCATCACAGGTGGTAGGGTGAGATGCTCCACCAACCAATAGAGGGGTTGGTACCTCAATCATCATGGGTGGTAAGGTTAGATGATCTACCAACCAATTGAAGGGTTGGTACCTCAATAGACTATGAATTTTATAATGACGGTCTCTTCTTACACATGTATTATGTTCTATATAAGCATGATTTACTTCAAGCATCTTCCGTACATGCCATATTACTACATGCTTATTCATTGTCGATGTTATGCATTTCGATTATGTTGCTTATCTATTATTGCATTGCATCATACATATTTAGTCCATTCAAAGGTACTAACACATACTCTATGCCTACATAATATCACCACGTAGGAACCGGAGCCCCACTTGAGCATCTTCTTCCACGTGGCTAGTACGATTCCTCCCAAGCTAGTTAGTGAGTCCTCCATTTCGGGGAGAATGTCTATGATCTCATGCTATGTACTAAAACTATCTTTCTTTTATGTATCTATTGACTATGAGGATGAGTCGTTGCTTGTCTTGGCCCCCACTCCTATCTAAGTTTTAGAGGTATTGTTGGACATGTTATGTATTGAACCTTGACTCTCTTATTTTGATACTTATGTTATGAAAGTTTCGTTTAGCCCTCTCGTCCTAATTTCTAATCTAATTATGTTGTTTAATTTCTTCTGTGACCAACGATGTGTAATGATATGCTAAGAGGCTTGCTTGGGGTCCTTTCGGGTTCCCCATGCATCGTGTCACGTCTAGGCCCTAGGCTTGGGTCATGACAAACTTGGTATTAGAGCACTAGGTTATTAATGGTACTCGGCATCCAACAGACCACATCGATTAGAGCCCTATTCATAGCCGTGTTATGCACTATAATTATGAACAGGAGGCTATGAGGCATTTTAGGAAATATTTTCCTTGTTCTTGATCTATGTTGTGCCATAGAATTTAGGTGAGCTTTCCCTCTAATGAATGTTACTTGTCATGTTTAGATCATTCCTAACACAATAGGAAGGAGAGTCTGCACTCCAGAGGAACAACCGGCTCATGGTGAGTGAGCCGGGATGCTCTCACTTTGCTAGCTCAAACTATGGCCAATCATGTCAATCAAGGGGTCCAAGCCCCTCATGCTCCTACCCTGGGATCTAGGGTGAGAGACTTCATGAGGATGAACCCATTGGAATTCTATGAGTCTAAGGTAGATGATGACCCTCAAGAGTTCATTGATGAGGTCTACAAGGTATTGGCTATCATGGGTGTTAGATTGGAAGAGAAAGTGGAGTTGGCGGCCTACCAACTCAAAGGGGTAGCCAAAATATGGTTTAATCAATGGAAGGAGGAGAAGAGAATCAATAATGTGGCTCTTTGGGAGGAGTTTAAGGAGGCTTTTCTTAATCTGTTCTTCCTTCTTGAGCTTAGGGAGGCCAAAATGATGGAGTTCATGAATTTGTGATAAGGGGCAATTAGTGTGATGGAGTATGCCCTCAAGTTCAACCAACTCTCTAAATATGCTCCCCACTTGGTTGCCGACCCAATGTCTAGAATGAACAAGTTTGTGATGGGTGTATCCAATTTGGTGAGTGAGGAATATCGATCCACTATGTTGATTAGCGACATGCACTCCAAGGGAGGCAAGGGGTTAAGGTGGTTCCCGATGTAGTCACTGGTATGTTAAAAGTCTTTGATTTTAATATGTATGCATTGATTAATCCGGGTGCCACTCTTTCTTTTGTTACCCTTTTTTTTTTGCCAAAAAGTTCCATGTTGAGCTTGAATTGTTGTGTGAGTCTTATGAGGTGTCTACTCCTATTAGTGCATCTAGTTTTGTTAGAAAGGTCTATTGAAATTTTCTCATTTGCATCTTACATAAAATATTGCCTTATGATCTTATATTGAGTTGGATATGGTTGATTTTGATGTTATTCTTGGGATGGATTGGTTGTATGCATACTATGCCTCTATTGATTGTACAACCCGTAGAGTCAAGTTCAAATTCCCAAATGAACCCATTCTTGAGTGGGAGAGTCATGATGTGTTGGTCAAGGATAGGTTCATCTCTTGCATTAAAGCCCAAAAGTTGGATCTCTAAGGGGTGTCTTTATCCTCTTGTGAGGGTTAAGGATATAGAGTCCAAAGTCCTCCACATAGAGTCGGTTCCGGTGGTTAATGATCTCCTTTATGTCTTTCCAAATGACCTCCCTAGTGTTCATCCCGAAAGGAAGATAGACTTTGGTATAGACCTCCTCCCTGATACTCAAACCATTTCTATTCCCCCTTACAGTATGGCCCTAGCTGAGTCAATTGAGGGATTTGTTAGAGAAGGGTTTCAGTAGGCCTAGCCAATTACCTTAGGGTGCGCTGGTGATTTTTGTAAAGAAGAAGGATGGATCCCTTAGAATGTATATAGACTACCGTCAACTCAATAGGGTCACTGTAAAGAATAAGTATCCTCTTCCAAGGATTAATGATTTGTTTGACCAATTTGAAGGGGCTAACCTTCTCTAAGATTGATCTTCGGTCCGAGTACCATGAAGTTAAGGTGAGGAAGTGTGATATTCCTAAGATGGCCTTCCGGAATAGATATGGGAATTATGAATTTGTTGTGATGTTTTTTAGGTTGACCAATGCACTGGCTATCTTAATGGATCTTATGAATAAAGTCTTTAAACCCTAGCTTTATTCGTTTGTTGTTGTATTTATCGATGAAATTTTGATCTATTCTTATAGTAAGGAGGAACATGTGACTCATTTGAGGGTGTGCTACAAAGATTGAGGGAACAGAAATTGTATGCTAAATATGAGAAGTGTGAATTTCGATTGAAAGAGGTTGTCTTTCTAGGTTATGTGGTGTCGTGGGATAGTATTAAAGTGGATCCTCCAAATGTGATTAGATATTGGCCTAGACCATTGACCCTATCGGACATTAGAAGTTTCTTGGGCTTAGCGGGCTACTATCGGAGGTTTGTGAATGGGTTCTCTTCTATTGCTTCTCCCATGACTAAATTGACTCAAAAGAAGGATAAGTTTGTGTAGACTGATGAGTGTGAAAAGAGTTTCCAAAGCTTGAAGGATAAGCTTGTCTCCGCTCCTATCTTGTCTCTACCAGAAGGTTGGAAGGGTTTGTTGTGTATTGTGATGCCTCCAGATTGGTTTGGATTGGGTGTTGATGCAAAATGATAAGGTGATAGCCTATGCTTCTAGACAACTCAAAGTGCATGAAAAAAATTATCCTACTCATGATCTTAAATTGGCCGTTGTAGTTTTTGCTTTGAAAATTTTGCATCATTATTTATATGGGATGCATGATGATGTGTTTACCAATCATAAGAGTCTCCAATATATGTTCACTCAAAAAGATCTCAACTTAAGGCAAAGAAGGTGGTTAGAACATCTTAAGAATTGTGATATGAGTGTACATTATCATCCCGGTAAGATTAATGTGTTGGCGGATGCTTTGTGTAGGGTATCCATGGGTAGCCTTGCTCATGTTGATGGTGGGGGCAAAGAGATAGCTAGGGAGGTCCATCAGCTAGCTAGATTGGGGGTTAGGCTAGAAGAGGTTGATAATGGTGGCTTTATGGTTGTTGATGGTTCAAAGTCAGCCATAGTTGATGGGGTAAAAGCAAAGAAAGATCTTGATCCCTCCTTGTTAGAATTGAAGGCCTTGGTGAAAGAGGGCAAGGTGGAGGTTTTCTCCCAAGGGAGAGATGGTGCCCTTAGGTATCAAGGTAGGTTGTGTGTACCTCGTGCAGATGATTTGAGGAAGAAGATTCTTGATGAGGCTCATAATTCTTCCTATTCTATCCACCCCAGTTCTACCAAGATGTATAGAGATTTGAGGGATGTGTTTTGGTGGAGAGATATGAAGAAAGACATTGCCAAATTTGTATCTGATTGTCATAGTTGCCAACAAGTCAAAGCCGAACACCAAAGGTCAGGTGGCCTAACCCAAGACATAGAGGTTCCTACTTGGAAGTGGAAAGATGGATTTTGTGATTGTGTTACCCAAGACTAGAAAATGTTTTGATTCCATTTGGGTTGTCATTGATAGGATGACAAAATCGGCTCACTTTCTACTGATTAAGACCACATATGGGGCTGAAGATTATGCTAGGTTGTACATTCATGACTTGGTGAGGTTGCAGGGGGTTCCTTTGTCCATCATATCGGATCATGTTGCTTAATTAACTTCATATTTTTGGAGGTCCTTTTAAAAGGGTGTTGGTACAAGAGTTAAACTTAGTGCAGCCTTTCACCCTCGAACGGATGGCCAAGCCAAAAGAACTATCCAAAGACTTGAGGATATGCTTAGGGCTTGTGTATTGAAGTTTAAGGGTAGTTGGGATGATCATCTTCCACTGATTGAGTTTGCATATAACAATAGTTATCATTCTAGCATTGGTATATCTTCTTTTTAGGCTCTCTGTGTTAGACATTGTAGATCACCGGTTGGTGGTTTGAAGTTGGAGAGGTGGCTTTGTTGGGTCTAGATCTTGTTATGGATGCTCTTGAGAATATTAGGATGATTAGAGAAAGGTTGAAGACAGCCCAAAGTCATCAAAGGTCCTATGTCGATGTGAGGAGAAGGGATCTTGAATTCAAAGTTGGGTATTGGGTCTATTTGAAGGTGTCACCCATGAAGGGTATGATTCATTTTGGTAAGAAAGGCAAGATATGTGGGTCCTTATAGGGTAGTGAGGAGGATGGTTAAGGTGGCCTATGAGTTGGAATTGCCTAGTGAAATGGAATTGGTTCATCCGATCTTCCATGTTCTATGTTGAAGAAGTGTGTGGGTGGTCCTAATGCTACTGTGCCTCTTGATGCTGTGGGGATAGTTGAAGACAACATGACATATGAAGAAGTTTCAGTAGAGATCTTGGATAGACAAGTGAAGAGGTTAAGGAACAAGGATGTTGGTTCCATTAAGGTCCTTTGGTGGAATCAACAAGTCAAAAGTGCTACGTGGGAGGCCGAAGTGGACATGCAAAAGCGATATCCTTATCTTTTCCATTCTACTCAATCCTAAGGTACTAATTCTAAGCCTTCTATGTGATTTCATGTCTCATGTTTAGCCCCTAAGGCATTTGCATGTATTCATGTTTATATTGACAAAGTTCATGGTGACTTTAACACTTATGTTAAGATTTTTGAAAATAGTGTTCAAGTATGTTTCTGTATTTTTGTTTGGGCTGATTTCTTCATGATTACTCTTCTCATATAGTTTCTTTGACATTTGAGAACGAATGTTCCCAAGGGGTAGATATTGAAACAACCTCAAATTGTGCCTCGAAAGTGCCCGGAATCATAATTTCTATATATCTCAAAATTCGTGCGTGATATCAAAAATTTAACTTCACATTCTTGATCAGGGGGTTAAATTGAGTAAGGAATGGGTCTAACCCTGATTTTAGAGCAAACAAATTGTAATTTCATTTTTCCAGAATTTTGATTTCCAGAATCAATCTGCGATGGTGCCACGATGTGCAGCCATCGCGGACCTGTGTAAAACATGCCTCCATGATAGGTCTGCATCGCGGACCAGACACGGACTTGTGTATCAGTGATTTTATCTCCATCTAAGGATTTTGTGTCTTGGGTCTAAGTCCTTCTATGTGTGAAAATACCTATATTTAGTCATATTTCACCTTCATATCATACAAGACTTTCTTCAATACTCACTCAAACACTTTTAGACAAATATTTCATCCTAAATTCAAGCCCCAAAACTCAATCCGGATCTTAAGGTTTTCATTCAAGCTTCAAGTCTCCATTTCCAATCTTCTTCAAGGATTCTCTAAAGTTGAAGTATATGGGTTTCAACCATTCGGTTCTTTCACCATGGTGCCCAAGTTCCCTTTTTACCTAAATTGAATATTTCAAGTTGATTTACTTATGGGTCTTACATTTTATGAATTAGACTATGAACTATGTTGGGGTTTCATGAAATTGTGACTGTTTTAGCATGTTTTGTGCTACGAATTTAAGACCCATTGTGGGATTTGATGAAGGATTTTGATGTATGATTTTGATGTATATTGCTTAAGAGTTTTTACCAAGTACTTATGGATGGTTTTAGATTGAATTTTCTTAAATGATTTCATCCCTAAATTGCATGGTTTTACATTAGCACTATACATCCACCAAGTGTTTGATAAAATGTCCAGTTATGATTTCTTAAGAAATTGAAGGTCCATTGCATGTCTTATGAGTCGAATGACTTCATGATGATGAAAAGAATGTATATATATGATGTTCTCCTATATCGTGTTGGGAAATTGACCACGCCCCACTCTAGGGGTTGTGAGCTCGGGTAACCATGTCGAGGGGTTTATGCCTTGATAACCATGTGAAACAATGAAAAACCATCTCATTTTTGTTACTATCAAAATTCTAAATAAATCAAATAAATAATTACCTCTTTTCCAGCATGTCTCATGCCTTCACTTGTAAATTAATCCTTCAATTCTTAATTCTCACTAAAACTTATCTTGTGAAATATATTAGAAATTCATCGCCATTGCTCTTTTTTTTCCTTTGTGAAGTTCTAAGAAGAGGGATGTGAAAGAAAAGACCACTATAAGATTGAAGTTCTTATGTTTAAGAGTGACAACAAAAATTTAACAAATTATTTGTATCCTTTCATGGGCCAAAAATAATTTTCTTTTACTTTTGTTTGAACGTGATTTGGTGTACAATATTTTTTTCTTTCAAAAAGTATGTTTTACATATTAGAATGTAATTAAATGTTTCTTGGCATGGTGCATTACACGTGTATACCAAGTCATGTTGTTTATGATGTATTGAATACTATTGATATTAGTATAATAAATCTTTTGAATAAATATCATACATGAAAAAATAAAGTAAAAAAAGTGAAACATCAACGTGAATGGTCATATGGTGATTTACCTAGTCATGACTAAAACTTTTTTCCTCAACACTCATATCCCTCCTAAAAGTTCTTTATTTATAGATATAGCAAAGCATAAATGTATAAATAATATTTTCATGTGAATTTGAAAGAATATCTTTCATTTTTGACAGAAAATATTTTCTACATTATTATTATCACAAGTTTTACTATCATTTTTAAAGTTCATTCTCTGTAGTCTATAATAACTCTAGACTTAAAAGGAACAAACTCTAGAAGTTCTATAAGAGAAAGAAATTATAAATTTTAATTTAATAATATTATCATAAGTAAAATTTTTGTAAAATGAAAGAAAAATATATCTTACAATTTCAGAATTTTGATTATTTTGTTTTATAATATTGGATTGGTTAACATAATATTAGCAGGATTAGTTGATAGTTTTAAATTTTCAAGGTAAAGAAGAAATATATAAATTTCGTATAGTTAGAGTCTATTTAATATAATATATAGGATAACTTTGTAAATTGAGGCTCTAATTTAAAAGCAAGAACTGATTTATCATTTTTTCCTAATAAAAAGATTTCACTATTATCCTTTATAAAATCTCAATACAAAATAACAACCATATCATCATTCCTATATTTTAATATTAAAAATTACTTAAATTACATTAACGTATGAATACATAGAATACAAAATGAATATATTTCATTAAAATTTATATAATTATAATCTTCATTAACGATTATTTATCTCCTTGTAACATCCGTGGTTGTGTTAATTTATCTCGGATTGCTCTTTATTTGTTTTAAAAGAATTCATGAAATTTCTATTTTTGTATTGTCTAAATTGGGTGACTATCTGTGTGAATTTCTTCTAGTAGTGTGATCTTAAGTGAAAGGATTTATAATATGCTATTTGTATTATTTGAATCTTATCATTATTATGTATGTAAAAAAGACATCATCAATAATATAATGATAATGTTAAAAGTAAAAAAAGTATCAACATAAGAATATTATTTTAAAACATTGTAAAACTCATAAATTGAATCTAATGATGAAAATTTCAAGGGGAAATGAGAAGAAAAAGATAAAAAAGATTATTGGAGATGTAATAAAAAGCAAATAAATTTTTCATTTGTTATATAAAAACACGATCAGTGATAATTCTTCATTGTACAATAGACTATCCGAGACATAAATGCCGAAAAGATGAAATATAGTCATATATGATGCATCTCATTATTCAACCATTAGTCGTCATATTTTTTAAGAATTAAAATATCCCTAAAAACTTATCACTTTTTTTTAATAATTAAAAGTTAGATGAATCCCATTGTTAAATACTAAGATACAAAAAAAATGACATCATCCTAAAAGTGACCCAAGTCCATAAAGAAAACTAAGGAAAATAAACACGTTAGACCCCGTTTTCTTTAAATTAAGGATAATTATCCAATTGGAAAAATTTTATTGTGGATGTCGTGTAACTTGAACTTAAGTTTATTTCCGGTGCATGATTAGAGTATCAAGTGAAATTGACGTGAATAATTAAGTTTGAGTCGGAATTCCTCAATTGGATCAAAATAGAAAAGTTTGGGACTTAATTGGTCAATATGCAAACATGGAACCCTTATATTGTAATTTTGAAAAATTAAAAGTCTATAAATAGACCTCTTGTCCCCAAAGAAGAACACTTCATTTGTTCTTCATACTTGG
>JAABOM020083231.1:0-31195 GCA_011800125.2 Solanum clarkiae | reverse complement strand
AATCACCAAAACAAAAAGGAAAAGGTGCAGCAACTTTCTGCACATAATCTGCCCAACAGTTTCAGCAAGTGTATGCAACATCTATTTCTTGTTTTTCATGATAAAACTATACTAAACACATAACTATAAGTACTTACTTTGTCTTCAACGTTTAGAGGCTCCTTAATAACCTTAGAAAAGTCATTTGGCTGCTTCACAAAGTTGAGAAATGTTGAGAGGAACTTTAGAGAGAAATCTGTTTTTTTCTTGTGTTCAAGTTGAGAATGGCTTTTGGAGCAACTTTGGAGCCCTTTATATAGAGATATTAGGCCGACTTTCTCTTGGCTTCTTGACCAACATATACCATACATAATCAAGTAGCTTACCCACCAGCTTGACCCTCAAAGTTGGGCCTTTCTTACTATCGTCCTTGGGCTTAAAATACAGTCCATATGTGATGTTAAATCATGGCCCAAAGTTACACCCTTAACACAAATTTTATTCATAATCGAACTTGGACAATTTCAACGTCGAGCCTCATCTCCGCTTAACTACCAAATTTGAGCTAAGCAAGTACGTGACTCACCTCCTTGCTTCTAAGTCCTACAAGCACCTCAATTCTCTCACTTTATTTTAAGGCCATAAGCTCCTCATTTCGACACAAAACGTGTATACACTCGACCCTCTTAAGCGCTAGACGCACATATAGCCCATTAATGCGAGATTCAAGAACTTTTGAAAATTAGTGTTGGTTTAACCAAATCATGTCATATTTCATTTGAATTGTATTAGTATGGTAAGGTGAGGGGTGTTGCAGAGCATATGGATCACTTGAGGGTGGTATTGCAAATCTTGAGGGAGGAAAGATTGTATGCAAAATATGAGAAATGTGAGTTTTGGTTGAAAGATGTCGCTTTTCTAGGACATGTTGTGTCGGGTGATGACGTTAAGGTGGATCCTAAGAAAAAGGAGGTAATTAGAAACTAGCCTAGAACTTTGACTCCATCGGACATTAGAAGTTGCTTGGGTTTCGCGGGTTATTACCAGAGGTTTGCAAATGGTTTCTCTTCTATTACTTCTCCTATGACTAAGTTAACACAAAAGAAGGTGGAATTTTTGTGGACCGATGAGTGTGAAAAGAGTTTCCAAAGTTTGAAAGATAAGCTTGTCACCACTCCTATCTTGTCTCTACTAGAAGGTTGGAAGGATTTGTTAGGTATTGTGATGCCTCAGGAATTGATTTGGGGTGTGGTTTGATTCAAAGTAGTAAGGTGATAATATATGCCTTTACACCACTTAAGGTGCATGAGAAGAATTATCCCACCCATGATCTCAAATTGATGGCCGTGGCATTAGCTTTGAAAATTTGGCATCACTACTGGTATGGGGTTCATGTTGATGTGTTCATCAACCACAAGAGTCTCCAATATGTGTTTACCCAAAAAGATCTTAATTTGAGACAAAGAAGGTGGTCAGAGCTCCTTAAAGATTATGATATGAGTGTGCATTATCACCCTAGAAAAGCTAATGTTGTGGCCGATGCTTTAAGTAAGGTGGCTATGGGTTGTCTAGCTAATGTTGATGATGGTGGCAAAGAGGTGGCTTGAGATGTTCACCAGTTGGCTAGATTGGATGTTAGGTTGGATGAAGTTGACAATGGCGGTGTAGTGGTTGTTGATGGTTCTAAATCTTCCTTGATTGAGGAGGTAAATGCAAAACAAGATCTTGACCCCATCTTTCTAGAGTTGAAGGCCTTGGTAAGAGATGGTAAAGTGGAGGTTTTCTCCCAAGGGGGAGTTAGTACCCGTAGCCAAGGTAGATATGTTTTCCAAATGTGGATTACTAGAGAGAATTGATCTTGAAGGAGACCCATAATTCATCCTATTCCATTCACTCCGTTTCTATAAAGATGTGCAGAGATTTGAGGGAAGTCTTCTGGTGGCATGGTATGAAGAGAGACATTGCCAAGTTCATATCCGAATGTCACAATTGCCAACAAGTGAAAGCCAAACATCAACGGCCGGGTGGCCTAGCCCAAGATAAAGAGATTCCTACATGGAAGTAGGAAGAGATCAACATGGATTTTGTGGTTGGATTGGCTAAGACTAGGAAACATTTTGACTCTATTTGGGTTGTTGTGGATAGAATGATAAAGTTGACTCATTTCTTACCGATTAAAACTACTTATGGTGCCGAAGATTATGCTATATTTTACATACATGAGTTGGTTAGATTGTATGGGATGACCTTGTCTATCATTTCGGATCATGGTGCTCAATTCACTTCTCACTTTTGGAGGTCTTTCCAAAGAGGTCTTGGTACCAAGTTTAAGCTTAGCATGGTATTTCACCCTCAAACGAATGGCCAAGTCGAGAGGACTAACCAAACTCTTGAGTATATGCTTAGAGATTATGTTTTGGAGTTTAAGGGTGGTTGGGATGAACATCTTCTATTCAATGAATTTGCTTACAATAATAGCTACCACTCAAGCATTGGTATGACTCTCTTTGAAGATCTTTATGGTAAGGTTGTAGATCCCTGGTTAGGTGGTTTGAAGTGGGGGAAATGACTTTGCTAGGTCCAGATTTGGTCATAGAAGCCTTGGAGAAGGTGAGGTTGATTAGGGAGAGATTGAAAACAGCCCAAAGTAGACAAAAGTCATACTCCGATGTAAGGAAAAGAGATCTTGATTTTAAAGATTGATGATTGGGTTTACTTGAAAGTCTCACCCATGAAGGGTGTTGTTCGATTTGGCAAAAAGGCGAAATTAAAAATGAGATTTGTGGGTCCTTATAGAGTTTTGAGAAGGATTGGTAAGGTTGCATATGAGTTGGAGTTGCCTATGGAGATGAATATGGTTCATCCGGTCTTCTATGTGTCCATGTTGAGAAAATGTGTGGGTGATCCAAGTGCTATTGTGCCCTAGAATGTTGTGGGTGTTGTACAAGATAATTTGTCTTATGAGGAGGTCCTAGTGGAGATTTTGGATAGACAAGAAAAGAGGTTAAGAAACAAAGATGTAACTTCCGTCATGGTCCTTTGGAGGAACCAACAAGTAGAAAGTGCCACATGGGAAGCCGAGGCAGATATGAGAAAGCAATATCCATATCTCTTCCACTCTACTCAAGTCGAAGGTACTAATTTAAGTCCCCTATATGAATTCAAGTCTTAAGATTCAGACCTTATGTCATTTTGCATACATTCATGTTAATGTTGACAAGTTCATGGTGATTTTTGACACTCATGTCGAGATTTTTGAAAATGATGTTTAAACGCATTTGTTGCGTTCATGTTGGGCTGAAATCTTCACGATTACTTCTCTTATAAACGTTTCTTTGACATTCAGGGATAAATATTCCCACGGGGGAGATATTGAAACGCCCCAAAAACACCCCAAAAATGTGCTTTGAAAATACCCACAATCATAATTTCCATATATCTCGAAATCCATGTGTGATATCGAAAATCCAACTTGATATTCGTGATCAGGGGATAAAATTGAGTGGGAAATGGGTATAAACCTGATTTTAGAGGACCCGTAACAAAAAATAATTTTCACAAAAATTTGATTTCCAGTAGCCATCCGCGCCATGGCCGCGACATGCTAAGGGCGCAGATCAGTGTTGGAGTTGCTTGCTCGATGGTCCACGTCGTGGACTTGATGTGGACCATTTTATTATTTTTCTTGGTTTTTCATTTCGGCCCAAGGGCCTTGGAATCATATACCCATGCCCACTTATATGTGAAAACACCTATACTTAAGCCATTTTTCAACTCTATATCACTCAAGACACTCTCAAAACCCTCTCCAAGACTTAACCAAATATTTCATCCAAATTCAAGTGCCCCAAGTTTAATTCTGGTTCTCAAAAACTCCATTTAAGCTTCAAGTCTCTTTCAAGTCTATATCAAGAAAACCAAATTTTTTAAAGGTATGTGGGTTTCATCCATTGGGTCCTTTCACCCATGGAGCCAACTCTCCTTTTTATGAAAATTGCATGTTTCCAAGGTGTATCTTCTATGGGTATCTTTTATAATGAATTTTAATTAAAAATTATGTTGGGGTTTTATGAAATGTTGATTGAATATGCATGTTTGTCTATTCAAACTTATACTATGAATTGGTTTATTCTATTGATATTATGTATGTTTAGAGCTATGAAACAACAATCTATTATGAGATTTTATGATGGATTTCAAGGTATCTTACAGTCGAGTTGTTGTCACGACCCAAGCCCAGGTCCTAGACGTGACACAGCGAATGAGAACCCGAAGGGTCCCCAAATAAGCTTCTTAATATATCATTTACATATCCTTATTTGCGGAAGCAATTAAACAACAACAAGAGAATAAAAATAGGGATAAAGGGACTAAGGGAAGTTTTAGATAACTATAAACAAACAAGAGTCAAGAACATAGTATAATTACATCACTTGTCCAATAACACCTCTAATCATAGATTTGAGCGGGGGCCAAGAAACTTTTTGGGCTCACCCTCATAGTAGCAAGAGTTCAACTTAAGGAAATAACATAAGCAAGAGTAGCATAGCTAGTGGCGTCGGACTTGATGACTCACCAAAGCTTATCTTTAAGATGTCACAACTAGCCACGTGGAGGATGATCGTGAAGAGCTCCAGTTCCTACATGATAACATCATGTAGGTATAGAGTATGCATTAGTATGTTTAAATGTACTACGTATGTAGGATGCAATGCAATAAGAGATAGGCAACATAGGCAAAATGCATAAACATAGGAAATGGATAGTATAATAACAATATGACATGCATGATCAATGCTTGAAGTATAACATGCTTGTATAGAACATATTACATATGCAGGAAGATACCATCATCATAGACCAAGCAAACTAGTACTTGGAATCCAAGGCATGTCACCCCTTTGGAAGGTGATTGAGGTATATACCTGTCAATTGGTAGATGGGCATGTCACCCCCCATCATAGTGGTCAACGTATATGCCCCTCAACATGGTAGATTGGCGTGTCACCCCCATCAAAGTGGTCAAGGTATATACCCCTCAACATGGTAGATGGGCATAGCACCCCCCATCAAAGTGGTTAAGGTATATACTCCTCAACATGGTAGATGGGCATAACACCCCCCATCAAAGTGGTCAAGGTATATACCCCTCAACATGGTGTGGTCAACTTGCAACACTATAGATAATTTTCATGAATTCATCACATACATACATTAGTTTCATCATCATAAAGTCACTTGACTCATAGGCCATGCAATAGATCATCAATAACTTGAGAACCCTTAACTAGACATTTTATCAAACACTTGGCGGGTGTGTAATGCTAGTTTAAAATCATGCAATTCAAGAGCGAAATCATGTGAGAAAACTAAAGGTAAATCGACCCACAACACATGGTAACACCCTCATGCAAGATATATTGAAATCCCTTATAAATTTTCATAACAGATCATAGATTCATAGCTCAAAACATGATTAAACAGTCCATATTTCATGAAACCCCCCAACATAGTTTTTAATCAAATTCATGGTAAGAGGTACCCATAGATATTTCAACTTGAAAATATGCAATTTACATAAAAAGGAAGGTTGGGCACCATGGGTGAAAGGATCCAATGGTTGAAACCCACATACCTCAACTTTGGGGATTCTTTTGATGATGATTTGGATGAGAACTTGAAGCTTGAATGAATTTCTTGAGATACGGAGATGAGTTTGGCATACTTGAATTTAGATGAAATATTTGGCTAAGTATTAGAGAGGGTTTTGGGGAATGTCTTGAATAATATGGGGTTGAAAAATGACTAAGTACAGGTGTTTTTATGCATAAGAAGGCTTAGGCCCAAGACTCCAAAGCCTTAGGCCAAAATAAGAAAAACTCGCAATAAAATACATTGCTCCGCGTCGTGGAGCCAACGTGCACTGCTTCTGAAAATTAAAATTTTTGGAAAACAAAATCTTGCAATGGTTGCTCTAAAATCGAGGTTATACCCATCACCCACTTAATATTTCCCCCTTATCAAGAATATAAAGTCGTATTTTTGATATCATGCATCAATTTTGAGATATATGGAAATTAAAATTATGGGCATTTTTGAGGAACATTTTCGGGCACTTTTTGGGGCATTTCCATATCTCCCCCTTGGGAGTATTCGTCCCCAAATTTCAAAGAAATTTACATAAGAGAAGTAATCAAGATTATTTCAGCCCAACATATGAATGCAACAATGCATTTAAACATTATTTTAAGAATCTCAACATAAGTGCCAAAATCACCATAATCTTATCTACATAAACATGAATGAATGCAAATGACATATAGGCTGAAACTTAAGACTTGAAAGGATATAGGGGACTTAAATTAGTACTTTTAGGATTGAGTAGAATTGAAGAGATAGGGATGTCATGTTTGCATGTCCGCCTCAGCTTCCCATGTGGCACTTTCAACTTGTTGGTTTCTCAAAAGGACCTTAACGGAAGCTACATCCTTGTTCCTCAACCTCTTCACTTGTCTTTCCATAATTTCTACTGGGACTTCTTCAAAAGTCAAATTATCTTCAACAACACCCACAACATCTAAAGGCACAATAGCACTTAGGTCACCCACACACTTCATCCACATAGACACATGGAAGACCAGATGAACCATATTCATGTCATTGGGCAACTCCAACTCATAGGCCACCTTAACTATCCTCCTCAACATTCTATAACAACCCACAAATCTTGGACTCAATTTACCCTTCTTACCAAAACGAACTACACCATTCATGGGTAAGACCTTCAAATAGACCTAAAAATCAACCTTAAATTCAAGATCCCTTCTCCTTACATCGGCATAGGACTTTTGTCTACTTTGGGATATTTTCAATCTTTCTCTTATTAACCTCACCTTCTCCATGGCCTCCTTCACCAAGTCCGAGCCTAACAAATACATCTCCCCCACCTCAAACCATCCAACCGGGGATTTACAATGTGTACCGTAGAGAGCGTCAAAAGGAGCCATACCAATACTTGAATGATACCTATTGTTTTAAGCAAACTCAATGAGTGAAAGGTGTTTATACCAACTACCCTTAAACTTCAAAAAACAAGCCCTAAGCATATCCTCAAGAGTTTGGATAGTTCTTTTGGAAAGGCAATTTGTTTGAGGATGAAAGGTCGTACTAAGCTTTACCTTGGTACCAAGACCTCTTTAGAGGGACCACCAAAAGTGAGAAATAAATTGAGCACCACGATCCGATATGATATACGAAGGCACCCCATGCAATCTAACCAGCTCATAAATATACAATCTAGCATAATCTTCGGCACTATAAGTAGTTTTGACCGGTAGGAAATGAGCTGACTTTGTCATTCATCAACCACAACCCAAATACTATCAACCAAAACCCAAATAGAATTAAAATGCCTTCTATCTTAGGCAACCCAACCATAAAATCCATGTTAGTTTCCTCCCACTTCCAAGTAGGAATCTCTATATTTTGGGCTAGGCCACCCGACCTTTGATGCTCGGCTCTAACTTATTGGAAAATATGACAACTGGATACAAACTTAGCAATATCTCTCTTTGTACCACCCCACTAATGCACTTCCCTCAAATCTCTATACATCTTTGCAGAACCCTGGTGAATAGAATAGGAAGAACGATGAGCCTCATCTAAAATCTTCTTTCTCAAGTCATCAACACTAGGCACACACAAACTACCTTGGTACCTAAGGGCACCATCTCCCCCTTGGGAGAATACCTCCACCTTATCATCTCTCACCAAGGCCTTCAACTCTAATAAGGCAGGGTCCAGATCATGTTTTTCCTTCACCTCCTTAATAAATGAAGATTTAAAACTATCAACAACCACTATACCACCATTATCAACCTCTTCCAACCTAACCCCAAATCTAGCCAGTTGATGGACCTCCCTAGCCACTTCTTTGCTGTTAGCATCAACATGAGATAGACTATCCATAGACACCCTACTTAAAGCATTGGCCACAAAATTAGCCTTACCGGGGTGATAATGCACACTCATATCATAATCTTTGAGGAACTCTAACCACCTTCATTGTCTTAAGTTGAGATCTTTTTGGGTGAACACATATTGGAGACTCTTATGATCGGTAAACACATCAACGTGAACCCTATACAAGTATGATGCCAAATTTTCAAAACAAATACCACAGCGGCCAAATCAAGGTCATGTGTAGGATAATTCTTTTCATGCACCTTAAGTTTTCTAGAGGCATAATCTTGATCCTTACCATTTTACATCAAAACACAACCTAAACCAATTCTTGAGGCATCATAATAACAACAAACCCTTCCAACCCTTCCGATATAGAAAAAATAGGAGTGGTGACAAATTTATCTTTCAAAGTTTAGAAGCTCTTTTCACACTCGTCGGTCCACACAAATTTTTCCTTCTTTTGGGTCAACTTAGTCATGGGAGAAGCAATAGAAGAAGAACCACTAACAAACCTCTGGTAGTAACCCGCTAAACCTAAGAAACTCCTAATATTTGAGGAGTCAGGTCTAGGCCAATTTCTAATCACCCCTGTCTTTTTAGGATCCACCTTAATACCATCACTCCATATCACATGACCTAGAAAGGCAGCCTCTTTCAAACCAAAACTCACATTTTTCATATTTGGCATACAACTTCTCCTCCCTCAAGATTTGTAACACCACCCTCAAATGATCCACATGCCCCTCCTCACTATGGGAATAGATCAAGATATCATCAATAAAAACTACCACAAATAAGCCAACATAGGGTTTAAAGACCCTAATCATAAGATCCATGAAGATAGATGGTGCATTAGTCAACTCGAAGGATATAACCACAAACTCAAAGTGCCCATACCTAGTCCGGAAGGATGTCTTTGGAAGGTCACGCTCCCTCACCTTCATTTGGTGATACCCGAACCGATGATCAATCTTATAGAAGTGACTAACCCCTTGAAGTTGGTCAAAAGTATCATCAATCCTTTGTAGAGGGTGCTTATTCTTTATGGTGATCCTATTAAGTTGCTGGTAATCAAGGCATATTCTAAGGGAACCATCTTTTTTCTTCACAAATAACATTGGTGCACTCTAAAGTGATTAGCTAGGCCTAATAAAACCCTTTTCTAACAAATCTCTCAATTGATCCTTCAACTTTTTTAACTCCGTTGGGCCATAAGTTAAGGCAGAATAGAAATGGGTTGAGTATCGGGAAGGAGGTCCATACCAAAATTTATTTCCCTTTCAAGAGAAACACAGGGAAGCTCATTAGGAAATACATGAAGAAACTCATTCACCACTAGGACCGACTCTATAGGAAGGACTTTGGACTCAACATCATTAACCCTACCAAAATGATAGAGACACCCCTTAGAAATCAACTTTTGGGCTTTAATGCAAGAAATGAATTTACCCTTGACCACCACTTTATGACTTTCCCACTCAAAGACGGGTTCATTAGGGAATTGGAATTTGACCCTACGGGTTCTACAATCAATAGAGGCATAATTATGCATGCAACTAATCCATCCCAAGAATGACATCAAAATCCACCATATCTAACTTAACAAAATCACAAGGCAATATTTTATGCAAAATGAGAACGAAATAATTTCTATAGACCCTTTTAGCAACAATGGATGCACCAACGGGATTAGACACCTCATATGGCTCACACAACAATTCGGGTTTAACATGAAACTTTTTGGCAACAAAAGGAGTAACAAAAGAAAGAGTGACACCCGAGTCTATCAATGAATACATATCAAAATCAAAGACTTTTAACATACCAGTGATGACATCGGGCATCTCATCTACCCCTTGTCTCCCTTGAAGAGCGTATAACTGATTATGTATTGGGGCACTACCTTGTTGGCCTCCTCTTTTCTTAGGACCGATATTTGCATCTTAGCCTTGTGGATGACTATCTCTACTCTTGTGTTGATTACGAGGACAATCTATCAACTTACGACCCACTTCACCAGACCCATAACAAGCATTAGTATCCTTCAAACATGGGCTATTGTGACCTCTACTATATCTTGGCCACATAGAATTAGGCACCACAGCACCACCATTTTGGACCCTTGGGTTGTCATTAGCAAACCTTCTATTAGGAGCATTGGAAGACCCTTGGCCTTGATGAAACCAGCCACCCTTGGGACTTTGGAATCTACCTTTAGCCTTCATGGCCTCACCCATTCTCCTCTTTCTCAACTTTTCCCCCTCTAATTGTTTGGCATAAATCATAAGGCGGGAAAGTCCATATCACCTATCAACATGGTAGCATGATATTCTTCATTTACCAAGTCGGACATACCCATCACAAATTTGTTCATCTTAGACCTTGGCTCGACCACCAATTATGGAGCATATTTAGAGAGTTGATTGAACTTGAGGGCATACTCCCTCACACTCATCGTCCCTTACTTTAGATTCATGAAGTCATTTTGGCCTCCTTTAGCTCAAGAGGGAAGAACCGGTTGAGAAATGTCGCCTTAAACTCCTCCTAAAGGACCTCATTATTGTTCCCCTTCTCCACTTTCCATTAAGTAAATCATATTTAGGCCACCCCTTTGAGTTGGTAGATCGCCAACTCTACTTTCTTGTCTGAGTTAATCCCCATAATAGATAACACTTTGTAAACCTCATCAAATAAATTTTTGAGGATCCTCATCCACTTTAGAACTATGGAACTCTAGTGGGTTCATCCGAGTAAAATCCCTCACCTTTGAGGCCAGAGTAAGAGCATGAGGGGCTTGGGCCCCTTGGTTGATTTGATTAGTCATGGCATGAGCTAGCATGGTAATAGCATTTCAGAACTCTTCATGAGCCAATTGTTCTTTGGGTGAACGAGCTCTTCTTCCTCTTGGAATTCGCATGATCGAGCACAACAAAGAGCATTCGTTAGGGGAAAGCCTTACATTAAATTCTATAGCACAACATAGACAAGGGAAACATTTCCTAAAATGCCTCGTAGCCTCTTGCTTATAGTTGTGGTGCACTTCACAACCATGAACAAGCCTCTAATTGACGTAGTGTGTTGGATTTAGAGGACCATTAACAATCTGGTGCTCTAATACCAAGTTTGTCACAACCCAAGCCTAGGGCCTAGATGTGACACGATGAATGGGAACCTCAAGGGTCCGCAAACAAGCCTCTTAGAATACCATTTGCACATCCTTGGTCATGAAAGCAATTAAACAATAATAAGAGAGTAAAAATAGGGATAAATGGGCTAAGGGAAGTTTTAGATAACCATAAACAAACGAGAGTCAAGAATATAGCATAATTACACCACTTGTCCAAAAACACCTCTAATCATAGACTTGAGCGGGGGCTAAGACACTTTTTAGGCTCACCCTCAAAGTAGCAAGAGTTCAACTTAAGGAAATAATGTAAGAGTAGTATAGCTAGTGTCCTCGGATTTGAGGACTCACTAAAGCTTATCTTCAAGATGTCACAACTAGCCACGTGGAGGATGATCATGAGAAGCTCCGATTCCTATATGGTAACATCATGTAGGTATAGAGTATGCGTTAGTACATTTGAATGTACTAAGTATGTAGGATGCAATGCAACAAGAGAAGGCAACATAGGCAAAAAAATAAACATAGGCAATGGATAGTATGATAACAATATGACATGCATGATCAATGCTTCAAGTAAACCATGCTTGTATAGAACATAATACATGTGTAGAAAGAGACCATCATCATAGACCAAGCAAACTAGTACTTGGAATCTAAGGAATGTCACCCCCTTGGAAGGTGATTGAGGTGTATACCCCTTAATTGGTAGATGGGCATGCCACCCCCAACATAGTGGTCAAGATATATACCCCTCATCATGGTAGATGAGCATGTCACCTCCCATAAAAGTGGCCAAGGTCTATACCCCTCAACATGGTAGATGGACATAACACCCCCCATCAAAGTGGTCAAGGCATATACCCCTCAACATGGTGTGGTCAACTTGCAACACTATAGATACTTTTCATGAATTCATCACATACATACATTACTTTTATCATCATAAAGTCACTTCACTCATAGTCTATGCAATAGATCATCAATAACTCAAGAACCCTTAATCGGACATTTTATCAAACACTTCGCGGGTCTAGTTTAAAATCATGCAATTCAAAAGTGAAATCATGTTAGAAAACTTAAGGTAAATCAACCCACCAACACTTGGTAACACCCTCATACAAGGTATATTAAAACCCCTCATCAAATTTCATAATAGGTCATAGATTCATAGCTCAAAACATGATTAAACAGTCTACATTTCATGAAACCCCAGCATAGTTTATAATCAAATTCATAGTAAGAGATACCCATAGATAATTCAACTTGAAAACATGCAATTTACATAAAAAGGAAGGTTGGGCACCATGTGTGAAAGGACCCAATGGATGAAACCTAGATACCTCAACTTTGGGGATTCCTTTGATGATGATTTAAATAATAACTTGAAGCTTGAATGAATTTCTTGAGATTCGGAGATGATTTTGGGACACTAGAATTTGGATGAAATATTTGGCTAAATGTTAGAGAGGGTTATGTGGAATGTCTTGAATGATACGAGGTTAAAAAATAACTAAGTATAGTTGTTTTTACGCATAGGAAGGCTTAGGCCCAAGACCCTAAAGCCTTAGGCCGAAATAAGAAAGCCTGGCAACAAAATTCACTACTCCGCGATGGCTTCGCATCGTGGATCCAATGCGCACTCCTTCTGGAAATTAAAATTTTTAGAAAATAAGATTTTGCTATGGTTGCTCTAAAATCAGGGTTATACCCATTCTCCACTAAATTTTATGCCTTGATCAAGAATATGAATTCAGATTTTTGATATCATACACGGATTTGAGATGTATGAAAATTACGAATATGGGCATTTTCGAGGCACATTTTCGAGCACTTTTGGGGCATTTCAGTATTACTGTGGGGTGGTTAGTTGATTTACATTGAAATTTCTCATATTATTTCACTCTTGAATTACATGATTTTGAACTAGCATTGCACACCCACTAAGTGTTTGATAAAATGTCTTGACAAGGATTCTCAAGTTGATAGTCTATTACATAGTTTACAAGTCAAGTGACTTTATTATGATTAAGGGATTGTATGTATGTATTTGAATTGATGAAAAATATCTATAGTGCTACAAGGGTACCACACCTTGTTGGGGGGTGACATTCCGAATCACCTTGTTGAGGGAGTGACATGCCTCAACCACCTTGTTTGGGGGGGGGAGGACTGCCCATACTACCTTGTTGAGGGGTAGATACCTTGATCACCTTGTCTCGGGGTGACATTCCTGTACTACCATGTTGAGGGATAGATATCTTAACCACCTTTTCATGGGGTGATATGTTTGTACTACCATGTTGAGGGGTAGATACCTTGACCACCTTGTTAGGGGGTTACATGCCTGTACTACCATATTGAGGGGTAGATACCTCAATCACCTTCCAAGAGGGTTACATGCCTTGGATTCCAAGTAATGGCTTACTTGGTCTGTGATTATGGTCTCTTCCCACACATATAATCTATATTTGCAAGTTATATGATTTACAAACATGTTTTACTACAAGCGTTGATCATGCATGCCATATTGATATTATACTTATCCATTGCTTATGACTATGCATTTTGACTATGTTTATGTCTTGTTGTATTGCATCCTACATACTTAGTACATTCAAATGTACTAACGCATACTCTATTCCTACATGATGTTACCATGTAGGAACCAGAGCTCCTCTCGATTATCCTCTACGTGGCTAGTTTTGGCATTTCAGAAGTTAAGCTTTGGTGAGTCCTCAAGTCCGGGGACATTATCTGTGCTACTCTTACTATTTGATGTCTCTTTATGTTGAACACTTGATACTATGAGGGTGAGCCTAGAAAGTATCTTGGCCCCCACTCCAATCTATGTTAGAGGTGTTGTTGGAATAATTGATGTACTTATGATTTGAGCTTTGACTCTTTTATACCTTATAAATATCAAGACTTCCCTTAGTCCTGCTTCCCTTACTTATATCTCTTGTTGTTTATTTTGCTTCCACAACGAAGGATGTGTGAATGATATGCTAAGTGGATTATTTGGGATCCCTTTGGGTTCCCATTCGCCCGTCTAGGCCCTAGGCTTGGATCGTGACACTCATGACTATGTTGAATAGATTGAAGGGGAGAAACTAAAGGAGAGGAGAATAAAGGATTCTAAGAGAGCAATATTCGATGGTGGGTTCTCTAACTCTAGAAGTGGTGGTGGTAATAGCCGCTTTCAACATAGCCAAGGGACAAATTTAAGGGTTGATAATAGTTGAGTGCCTCTCCTCAAGGCACAAGGTGAAGGTGGGCTAGCCTATCCTAAATATGGCCAATGTGGGAGAAGCTACTCGAGTAGATTCTTGAGATACTCAGATGCTTGTTTTGGGTGTGGTAGATTGGGCCACAAATCTTGATGACTGCCCTTATGTGCCAAAGAAAGGCCAAGGGGACCATCCTCAAGGTAAAGTAGTTTTGGGTGGTCAAGGCCAACCAAAGGCTCAACAAGGTGGTGCTCCTCATAACAATAGGTTCTATGCTTTTCATGCTAGATATGAGGTGGAGGAGACTCTAGATGTGGTGACTGGTATGTTGAAAGTCCTTGATTTTGATGCTTATGCTTTGCTTGATCCAAGTGCATATTTGGCTTTTGTCACTCCTTTCTTGGCTATTATGTTTGGTTTGAATCCTAAAATCTTAACAGAGCCATTCTTAGTTACACTCCCATGGGTGAGTCAACTATAGCCTATAGAGTCTATCAGGGTTGTCCTATTTTAGTCTTGCTTTAAGTCCATCCATGTGATCTTGTTTAACTTGATATGCTTGATTTTAATATCATTCTCGAGATGGATTGGTTGTAAGCTTCTTATGCCTCTATAGAATATAGGACCCAAATGGTCAAATTTCAATTTTCAAATGAGCCTATTCTTGAGTGAGTGGGTAGTGATTCCACATTTAAATTTCGATTTATCTCTTATCTCAAAGCCCCAAAAATGGTTTCTAGTGGGTGCATTTATTATATAGTTAGGATTTAAGATTTTGAGTTCAAATCCCCTACTTTTGAGTTAGTTCCTATGGTTAATGAGTTTTCGAATGTCTTTCTCGAAGGTTTGCCAGGTATTCCTCTTGAAAAGGAAGTAGACTTTAGCATAGATCTTCTTCCTTAAACTCAAACTATTTCTATTCCTCTTTATTGTATGGCGCTGGCTGAACTAAAGGAGTTGAAGAATTAGTTGAAGGACTTGTTGGAAAGTGTGCTCCTGTGTTATTTGATAGGAAGAAGGATGGGTCACTTTGAATGTGTATTGATTATCAGTAACTGAACAAGGTGAATATAAAGAACAAGTATCTGTTGCCAAGGATTGATAATTTCTTTGACCAGTGATAGGGTGCTACTTATTTCTCCAAGATTAATCTTCGTTCCAGTTATCATCGGTTGAGGATAAGGGAATGTGATATTCTAAAGATAACTTTTCAGACTAGGTATGGGCACTTTGAGTTTATGGTAATATCCTTTGGGTTGACTAATACTCATGTGACATTTATGGATCTCATACATCTAGTGTTCAAACCATTCCTTAATGCTTTTTGTAGTTATCTTAATTGATGATATTCTGTTTTATTCCCGGAGTGAACTCTTCTGAACAGATCTTGTTGAATGAATTGATCCATTGTTGTATGCCCTACTTGTTAGTCAATTTATTCCTACTCGGACCTGCCGTACTTCCATTTGACTACTCCTGTGATATAGTGAAAAGAGCATATGGATCATTTGAGGTTGGTTCCTCAGTTTTTGAGGGACTAATAATTATTTTCCAAGTTCAGTAAATATAAGTTAAAGTTGCATGAAGTAGCCTTTCTTGGTCATATGGTACCTAGTAATGGTATTAAGGTTGATCCAAGGAATACTGAGGCAGTGAAAACTTGGCCTAAACCATTGACTCCTTGAGATATTTAGAGTTTTCTTAGGTTAGCTGTCTATTATCAAAGGTTTGTTTGAAGGGTTCATCCATTGCTTCACCATTGACTAATTGACTCAAAAGAAGGTTAAGTTAATACAGATAGATGAGTGTGAGAAAGAGTTTCTGACCCTGAAGGATCGACTTACATCGGCTCCTATTTTGACACTAGCAGATGGCTTAGATCGATTTGTGGTATTTGATGCTTCTCGGATTGGTTTGAGGTGTGTGCTCATGCAACATGACAAGATGATAGCTTATGCATTTAGATACTTGAAGGTGCATGAACAAAATTATCTGACTCATGATCTTGAATTAGCGGCTATGGTATTTACTTTGAAGATTTGGCGACATTATCTTTACAGGGTCCATGTTGATGTATTCACCAATCACAAGATCTTGTAATATTTGTTCACCCAAAGGGATCTAAACTTTATGCATAGAAGATTTTTGGAACTTCTCAAAGACTATGATATAAGTATGCAATATCATCCCGACAAGGAAAATGTTGTAGCTGATACCCTTAGTAGACTATCTATGGGTGATGTGGTTTATGTGGATGAGAACGAGAAGGAGTTGGTGGAGGATGTGCACTGGTTGGCTAGATTGGGTGTTAGATTAGCTGATTCTAATGATGGTGGAATTCATGTTCAAAATAGGGATAAGCCCTCTGTGGTTGTTGATGTCAAAACAAAATAAGACATTGGTCTGTTATTAGTTGAGTTAAATAAGTTGATTGTCGAAAAAAAGATAGAGATTTTCTTCTAAGGGTGGAGATGGTGTACTTTGGTATCAAGGTCAGTTGTGTATTCTGGACATTGATGGTCTTAGAGAGGAGATTTTGAGAGAGGCCTATAACTCTCCTTATTCTATAGATCCGGGATCCACCAAGACGTATCGGGACTTGAGAGAAGTGTATTGGAGGTATGACATGAAGAAAGACATAGCCAAGTTTGTATTGGAATGCCCTAATTGTCAACAAGTAAAGGTGGAACACCAAGGGCCGGTGGTTTAGCCCAAAATATTGAGATTTCTACTTAGAAATGAGAGGATGCGAATATGGACTTTGTTATTGGTTTGCCTCATACTCGGAAACAATTCGACTCTGTTTGGGTTATTATGGATAGGATGACCAAGCTGGCTCATTTTCTTACTGGTGAAGACTACTTTCAATGCCAAAAATTATGCCAAGTTATATATTTGGGAGTTGGTTAGATTGCACATTGTTACTATGTCTATTATATTGGATTGTGGTACCCAATTTACTTCTTTCTTTTGGAGATTATTTCAAAAAGGGCTTGGTACTAAGGTAAAGTTGAGTATAACTTTCCATTTTCAAATCGACGGACAAGCCGAGACGATAATTCAAACTTTGGAATACATGTTGAAGGTTTTTGTGTTAGAGTTCAAAGGAAATTGAGATAATCATCTACCGCTTATTGCTTTCACCTACAACAATAATTATCATGCTAGCATCGGGATAGAACATTTGAGAATTTGTACGGGAGATGTAGATCCCCATTAGAATGGTTTGAATAGGTGAGATGGCATTGATTGACCCAGATTTGGTATTGGAGTCTATAGAGAAGGTTAAGTTGATTCAGGAAAGGTTGAAAATGGCTCAAAGTCATTAGAAGTCCTATTTGGATATTAGAAAAAAGGATCTTGAATTCCATGTCGGTGAGTGGTTGCATGTGAAGATTTCACCCATGAATGGTGTGATATGTTTTGGTAAAAAGTGCAAGTTGACTCCTCGATATGTAGGCCCATATGAGATTGTTGAGTGAATTGACAATGTAGCTATAGATTAGACTTTCCTTTGGACGTGATTTCTATTTACCCAATTTTATGTTGAAAAAGTTGGTTGGTGATCCTAGTATGATTGTGCCTTTGGAAGGTGTTGATGTTGAGGAAAACTCGACCTATGAAGAAGTGTTAGTTGAGATTTTGGATAGGCAAGTGAAAAGGCTTCACGTAAGGATATTGCTTTTGTTAAAGTTCTTTAGAGGTACCAACATGTTGAGAGTGCTACATGGGAAGCGAAATCAGATATAATAAAGCGATATCGCTACCTATTACATTCTACCAAGCCTAAGGTATGAGGTTCTTCTTATTCAAATGGTCTGAATTTTCTTCATTTCTATGTCTTCATATCATGACATGCATACGTATGCACGACACTAATTTGAATGTTGTTTTAGCATGGATTTAATGATTTGATGGTTTGAAATGTTGATTATGCATTGTACATTCATGATTAAGTTGTTTCATGTTCAATTCAAGCCTTTCAAGCCATGTTCTAGCTCATTCGAGGACGGATGTTCCCTAGGGGTGAATGATGTAAGGACCTGGGTGTCACAAGGCCTTTGTGTCACTTAAAATTAGGTTTCGAAAAGATTTCGGGCTATAGTGATCTCCAAGTAGCTCTCCATGGCCTGTGGTGCACTCCACGAACTATGAAGGGCACCGTGGAGGGAGCCTTGGTCCTTTATGGGCCTATTTTGTGTATTTCAGGGGAGGTAAGGAGGTATGCCCACTACAGTGCACACCATTTCTCGTGGTGCATGCCACAAGCCATAGTGTGTCTCATGCAACATGGACTTCACAAGGCCTCCCACTGTTTGGTTCATGTGACCCACCACGGACCCCTATACGGCCCATGGTTCACGCCACGATCCACAAGGGGTTCTATGAAAAACATCTGGCAGCACTCTAGGCTCGTTTTAAGTGGTGTCTTTTTGGTAATTTGGCTGTACTCCTTGGTATTTTAGGACTTTTATGCACTCCTTAATACCCCTAAATCAACCCTTTGTCATTTTCATGCACTTCATTTCAAGTCCAACGCCTAATTCCTAAAATCTAAGTCTCCAAACTCGATTCAAGCCTAGACCTTGAAGATTAAAGCTAAAAGCTCAAGTGTGTTTTCAAGTTCAAGTCTATCTCATCTCAAACTCTCTAATTCAAGAAAGGCATGTGTGTTTTCATTAGTTATTCCCTTTCGATCATGAAACCCAACTTCTATTCTTCAATTTTCATGAACTTTAAGTGAGATTCAAGATTAATTTTCATGATTTGGTTTCAAATTGTTAAAATTATGTTATGGGTTCTTCTTAAATGATAATTTAAGCATGAATTGCTTCTCATTACATTGACTTACATAGTATACATGAGATTTGAGCTTGTATATCCCTTTAGACTAAGAATCCATGCACGGATAGTTTCAATTATGGTCTGAATGTTAATTTCTTCATGATTTATGCATGATTCTATCTTAGTTTCATGTTTTAAGTACGAATTTCAAGTATCCAAGATTTACTTTCGATTCCTCATATAAGTACATTCATGCGCAAGGCTTCTACTTGAGGTCTTGGTTAAGAAAATGGTTTCAATTATGGACATGAACATGATTTCTATACGAATACGATTATAAAATGATTATGAATCCTATTATGACTAAGAAATGGCTTTAAGCATTTATGGGTGTGTATACACCATCATATACAAGTATGAATGAACTACTCCTATGCAACCATAGTTTACACTATTGTTTGGCTTATAAGCCCAAGTATACATAAAAACGAATTGAAATGATGTATGATCCTAACATGTATATATACTATGTATCCCATGGATGATGACTTAGTACCACATGAGATTGAGGATTTTGTACTATCACCCACCAAGTGGGGTTACGTAAATGATTTTACCCACCAAGTGGGCTTATAAAAATGTTTTGCTACCCACCATATCGGGTTACGAAAATGTTTGTTACTCACAATGTGAGGTTACGAAAATGATTTTACGCTACAACCACTATGTGTGAGGTTATGTTGGTTACTCATGGACTCTCTATGGGAGGTTGTGTGGATACTCTTAGACTCACTATGTAAGGTTATGTGGGTATCTCGGACTCACTATATATAGTTATGTTGGATACTCTTGGACTCACTATGTGAGGTTATATTACCACCTATGTGGTGTTATGTCTCACGTTATGTTGGTTATGATCATCTCCATATATGTTTATGTATTATGACATAAATGCATCATGGTATCTTATGGCATATTGTTATAACTATCCTCTCTCTCTCTCTCTATATATATATATATATGTATGTATGTATGTATGTATGTATGCCCTTGTTCATCTAACATATCTAATGCAGGTTTATCATGACTTTATTTCATTTCATGCCCGCATACTTTGTACATTCAAAAGTATTAATGCATACCCTATGCCTGCGTTATATCACAATGAAGGAGCAGGTGATACCTTTGTTCATCTTCGTAGCTAGATCAAGATATTTCCACGATCCTGATCGGGGAAGTCCTCCAACTTTAAGGACAAATCCTATTACTTTATCTCTTATGCTTTGTCATGCATTAGAGATGGTCTTTCCTTACTATTGAGGGTGAGTTATGGTATGTCTGAACCCCCATCTCATGTTATAGTCTAGTGGCATGGTTTGAACATATGTATGTACTTCAAATTCATACTTGTACACTCTCCCATATGATCTATCCTATGTTATGACTCATGTTATGTATGTGCTTCCACATAGGTATTTCTTTGATCTACCTTGAATGCTTATATGCATGCTAAGGGTTAGTTTGAGGTTCCTTCGGGGATCTCATTCACCATGTTAGGCTAGGCCTTAGGCTTAGGTCATGACAGAAAAATTCTAAAATATTGACCTTCACATGGTCAAACAAATATGTATGCCTTTATAGATACTTGACGATGGACAAAAATAGAAATCATTGACATATACGTTTGTCATGGTTATGACTCTGTCTCTCTTTCAAGCCATTCCCATCTTCTTCTGACAAACTCAATCAATTTTGAGTTTGTTGCTTGATATCTTCGGTCATTTTCGGAGATCTAAACTAACTTGATAACATCAATTATCAAAAGTACATGTGATCTTTAGATCAATTTTGATTCGATGGACTTGCTATTTTGTCCTTGCAATACTTTTAAAATAGTATTATCTTTATATTTGATGTCAATATTAGAGATGATTCCAACTTTTACTAACACAACCTCCTACCAAACTTTAAGATCAAGCATTGGCAATAAAGTATATAATTAATATAAAGAGTTAGATTAAGTAATTTCATTATAAAGAGCAGGTCACGTTAAGTCACTAATTGATGTTTTCTCTTTTACAATCTTGTAGTCCTTGTGCGTGCTCTGTGTTTAACAATACAGACTTGATTCTTTTAAACTTTGAGAGGATCTGTCAGCACCTGTGTCTAATTATTGCAAAACACAACGAAAGTATTTAGAAAATACTTTAAAGTAATATAATGAAATCGAGATAAAATAAGATGAGATATTGTTTGATTGATTATAATGAGGCCACAATGAGTGTAAGCGCGCCTTATGCTTGAAGATTTCGATGTCAACATCTTTATGATTTCACTGTTCTTATACCCAAAGAAAATTTTTAGTTTGAGAGATTGATTTGTGTTGGACTTGTCCTCATGCTCTGTCATGCAATTGACTACCACATTCGTACTCACTTTGAAATGTATTCTTAATGGAATATTTGAAGACCCTCCTAAAAAATGTTGCCCAGTTTATAATATGGAAGAACTCTTTTGAATTTAAAAATTGCCTATCATGGATTTTGAGGTCCCTTTTCAAAATTCTGCCCCAATTTGCTTGAATGTAGCAAATGACAATTGTCTCATTTTATTCAACAATAATAGGATCTCTAGTAAAAACATTAGTCAAACTAGCATCCTCACAATTTTCAGTTATTTTCTTTACCTTTTGGAAATTTTAGTCGGAGAAGGAATCTTTGGAGACTTTAGACCTTGTGAAGTATAAATATTTGGTCAGCTCTGTTGACACCCCATTTTTACTCTCCACAATATGAATTAATTATGGAGCTTCTAATTTTGATAATTTGAAATAATTAGTTTTTAAAATACGAAAAACTATTTTTAAAATAAATGCCTTTATTTTAAGAAGTATTATTTCGAAATTAATTTGATTATTTTAGATTGATAATATTAAAAGCTCTTAAGTTAATTTGTATTACTTCATCGTATAGTCGAATTAGCCATTCAAATTCAATTTGATTACGTTTTGTAGTAAGTCAAATTTAATTGGCCAAGATTGCAATCAATTGGTCAAATTTTAAGTTGAATCCCTTACACTTTATATCCCTTCATCTTCAAATTTGGTTTAAATCAATCCCCACCCCAATTCCAATCCCATGCCCAACCAAATTCTAATTTCTTACCTGGCCCAAATCCCATTTACATCAGCCAACATATATATAATACTACATATACGCGCACGGGGGCCACGCGCACCCAATTCTGCTTTTCTTTGCCTTTTCCCTCAAAAGTACAAACACTCTCCCCTTTCCCTTCTCCTTCAATGCCAAACCAACGAAGAAAACCAGCAAACCAAACCCAGAAACGCCAAAACCACTTCTCCCTCAACATTCCTCTAACAAACTCCGTACATACGTGTCACCATGTCCCCTCTCCTTCGTCCTTGCTTGAAATAGAGCCGTCCACCTCTCTTCGTCCCAATGACCCCTATATTTCTTTGGACTTTTGGATTCAAAAATAGGAAAGAATTTGGAGATTAAAACAGAAATTATCCCTAATTTCTATGCTATTTTCAAACCCTAGAAATCCTCTCTCTCTCTCTCTCTCTCTCTCTCTCTATATATATATATATATATATATATATATATATATATATAGTTTTCCTAATTTGAAGGCAGCCGTGGATAATCTGAAAAAAACTCGAATCGATCTCGCAGTAATGGTTTACCCAAAATACGTTCAATTTCCATTTAGAGTGAAGGAATTTTAGCAATTCTGGTTCAATTTCAAGATTTATTGGAGCTAGGGGGTTCTGTTGCTCTGAAGTTGGGGGTTCCTGGTCTCAAGTCAATGTAGAAACTCGATTCGTAGTAGTGTAAGCATTTTCACTCAGGCTCCTCGTCCCAGTTCCAGCTACCGAACAGGTAATATCTTCAGTTCCTTCACTCGATTGCTGTTGAAATAGTGTGTTTGTTTGGGTTGTTTGATTGTCTGTTTTGAGCTTTTCATTTGAATATCGGGGTCTTGTAGCGATGCTGGATGGTTGTTTCTTGTTTGGGTATTCTTGTTTTTGAGGAATTAATGTTGTGGTTTTATTGCTGAGTGATAAGAAGTTGCATTGTGTGTTGATATCGACTTTCCTGTTCACTTTCTTTTTTATATCTTGACTAGTTCTAGCTAATATTGGCCTAACTTGTTAATGTACAAACCTCTTGTGCTCCCAAATCTTTTCTACAGATGATCATAAGTTTGAAAGACTGTTCTGAGATTTCGATGTTTAGAATGTACGCCTATTTTGATCACCGAACATCAAATTCAAGCGTGTTCTTCCTTGTCTAACTGGTGAAATTTTGTACAGTTCATTATGATGCATTCGTTCTATTTCAAAGTCTCCCCTGATTGTTTGTTAAAATTGTGACCAACTTTGAGCCCAGATTTTCCTGGCTTTGTTTGTGTCTTTTCTGATTGATTTTATACAAGCTCGCGTGTCTAAGCCTCAGCTTTGGTCTCTGTTATCTCTGTTATTTCGAAGTGCCTTAATTTGTTCGAGTTTGCATGCATCTACCTTCTCTTGGAATACTGCCTTTGCTCACGTGAGCTGAAAGTCAAGTTCTCTTGCTTAAGTATATTTGTTATTATGTTCATAATACGTCAAGGGATCACTGTGAAAGGAGAAGCATGGTTTCTTTACGTCTGTTCTGTTTTTTTCATGGATTCGATGTTGTTGGACTGGTATTACTTCATAGCTCAATGCTATAGCAATTTGTACCCATTTTTCTTTGATATCTGCCTCTGTTTTGAAGCCTAGCTTTTTGCCCACCCTTTAAAAGGATAAAAATGGCTTAGTTGGTGGAGTAGTAGTCTGACTTGTTCCTGTAATGGCCACGGCAGGGCCAATTTCTCCCTGTTTCAACTATAGCTAGTGATAAGATACTAGATGGTTTGACCAATAGAGGTTACAAGGAACTGTATTGGTATCGTATTGGCGTAGTCTTGATTCACTTAGTGACGTAGTAGCTGATTTGTTGCTATTAGACAGGGTAAACTACTATGTGGTTGATAAGCACAATAATGGCTATTGAGTCTTCTCCTAAAGTTTGCTTCATCTCTTTATCTAGTCTGGTTTCCTCTTTCAATAATGCAAGTTGTCATTATCTTTAGGATTTTGGGGAAATCTAGGTGGTTAATGTCATTTGTTTAGTTTAACTAATGCTTCCAGCAGTTCGTTTAGTATTTCAGTAGTAGATTTTGGTTTATTGATTAGTGTTCAAGCTTTTAGTTTACTTGTTTAAAACACCCCCACTCCCCACCCCCCGATTTGTCTACTAGGAGACTTGGTCATTGTCCAGTCTTCTTTAAACGGGTAGAATTATTTGACACTAAAATGTTATTTGCGGAGTGAGACTTCTTTGTTTCCTTCTACAAGAAATCTAAGCTACTGTTTTGCTCCCTCTCTTTGTATTCTTTACTTATCAAGCAAAGTGCACCTTGCTGTAACCGAGTCTGTCTGAACCTCCCACTAATATGCCCTTACTTGGTTGCTAATTATGTAAGTGCACTGTGAAGTCTCATCGGAAAAGGCTAACTTCATGTGAATTCAAGCATGCTATTCTCATTTCTCCATGTGTTATGGTCATTTTAGTATGAAATTCCCTTTATGCAGTAATATTTTTGTCATTAAATTTAATCTTGGATATGTTTGGTTGCTTATACGTTCTTTATTCTTCCTTAGTATGCGATCTTGTGTCGAGCCCCTTCGGGACTCCATATTTACACCTAGTGTCTCCCTCGAGTTATTAGCAGCAATATATAAGTCTTGGAAGCTGGAATACAGGTTTCAGGGGCATAAAATCAGCATATATACCTTGATATACACTAATATGCAGCAGATATACACTAAGTGTATATCACAGGATATGGGCCACAAGTCCATTTAGCAAGGAAACAACATGTGTGGCCCAGGAATTGGTATACAGTTTTGGAGGAGTTAAAAACAGTGTATATATACACCGATATACACCCCTATACAACGAATATACACTAATATACATCTGATATACATTAAGAGTATATTACAGGGAATAGGGCCTTAAGCTCATTTATTTTCTCAACAGGCAGCAGATGGGCCAGTTTAAATGGCTGAGCAGACCCAAAACTTAGAATTAGGACAGATTGGAATTTGGGGGTGCCAAGCCCAATTTCCATTCCCTTTTATCTTTCCTTGTTTTTACCATTCTATTTGCTATACTTGTTTTGTTTACTAACTCTCATTGGTTATTTGTATTATTATTATTATTGGTTTAATCTAATTGTTTCCCCAATATTGCCTCCATTTATATTAATTTTCATTATTAATGATTTTCGAGTGTTGAAATTATTCGTGCAATTTGTTTTTGGGGTTTGAAGTGTTAGTTGATTTTAAACTTAATCAATTTTTGCAAAATTAGTCATTCCTTTCTAATTTAGTCAAGTTTAGTCAAATTCTTTCAAGTTTCGTCTAGTTTTTTCAAATTTAGCCTTTTTTTTTCAATTTAGTCTAGTTTTGTCAAATTCTTTCAAGTTTAGTTAAGTTCTTTCAAATTTAGCCAATTTCTTTCAACTTTAGACAAGTTTTTGTCAAATTCTTTCAGGTTTTGTCAAGTTCTTTCAAATTTAGTCAATTCTTTCAAATTTGGTCGAAATTTTCAAGTTTATTTAAATTCTTTCAAATTTAGTCGATTTCTTTCAAATTTAGTCAAGTTTAGTCAAATTCTTTCAAGTTCAGTTAATTTCTTTCCAATTTAGTCAAGTTTAGTGAAATTTTTAAATTTTTTCGACTTTAATCAAATCTTTAAAAGTTAGTCAACTTCCTAATCGTCGGTCAACCGCAAGTTAGCGGTCATTTTGAGTGATTAATTTCTTCTCAAAGTGGAAATTGAACCCTTACTCATATCTTGGATATTTTAAAACTTTTCTGTTAGGTTTTAAAATTTAATCTTGGTTTCCTAATTATCCTTTAAATTAGGTGCCGACTCTTTTAATTTTTTGGAATTTGATTTGTACTTAAATTAATTAAGTATTAAATCGGATTTTCGAAAAAAATCAAAAGTCATTTTTTTGAATTAACAAGCTCCCTCAACATAAATAGGTTCTAATTACCTGATATAGAAAAATAACTCAAAAGGTAAACATGTTAGTATCGATTCATAATAGATAATGCAAAACACCACATAGAGATTGATAATTACACAAGAATTGCTTCATTTACACGCCAATCCATCCATATAAAGAGATAACCAGATAGACAGAAATTTGTCTATTTTAATTGAGATTTGTGAATCATGAGGATTGATTTGCATTGAGACAAGATTTCGTTCTATTTTCTGAAATTTATGATTCTTTTGTAAGGATGAAGAGGAAGAATAAGTTTTTCAAAAATAGGGCCGAGTTTTGGAAGGCTGCCTAAGTATCTCACAATGAGAAATTAGCCAAATTAAGTTAATTGGTTAATTTGGCTACAACACGAATTTAATACTAAGCAATTAAAAAGCTTTTTAATTTTTGAATAAATATATAATTTAAAAATTAAAAGGTTAATACTAAAATAACTTAAAATATTTTTTTGGATTTTCAAAAATAATCATTTCAATTTGTTGAAGAATTGAAGAAACATGTTAATTAATTTATATTGCGGAAGGTCAAAATTGGGTGACAACAGTGCTAATACAAAAATAAAAATAGAATAAATGAATAAAAAAACATAAAATATAAAACGTTATTTGGAATCACATGAAGTAAAGCTAGAGAATGAAAAGGAAATAAAAAATAAATATTATAAAATAAAATATATTTTTAAAAATATTGGAATGATAAAAATAATTATTAATATAATAAAAAATAAAGTCAAATAAAAATAGAAATAAAAAAAATTAAAGAGTAACCAGGTTGTAATCACACCATGTAATTACTAACAACTCACAACCTTTCTCCTGTGAAATGGAGAGTGTAATTACACCTTACCAATTATATCTAATTACCTGATCGAACAAACAGTTCAGACAGTGTAACTACATCTAATTACACGAAATCCAATTACTCGAGTAGCTTTCCAAACAAACCCTTAGAGATACTGTGAGATTTGTAAAATGTTTGCATTCATCTTTTAAGTTATGTTTTTTGTGTTTGTTATATTCATATTTAGTTTGACTCGACGAATAAGATAAAATTTATTAAATAGTAATCAACTTGTATGAGTGGATGTCAAAAAGAGTTAGAAAGATTGTGCACCGATTTCGTCCCTTAATCCTCTTTTATTTAATGAGGAAGGTACTAAATATGATGTTGTACTATTTTTCATATTTTTTCTCTTTATTTTGTATTTTTTATGATATTTTGAGTTTCGTAGTTTATAATTTTTTTGGGTTAAAAATAGTAAATTTAGAACTTTGCTTGACACAAATATTTCTCTCATTTTTTTGGCCTTTTTACTTTCTTAAAAATATCTAAACATAATAATTTTTCATGAATATTTTGTCACGACCCAAGCTGGATCTTAGACATAGCACGATGATTAGAACCTCGAAGGACCCCAACCAAGTCATCTCATGGTATCATCAAGCATTCATAAGGTAATAAAAGTATCATTCACAAGCTATAGAGGAAGAGAGGTACGTGCCTCATATCTACATCACAAGATAAATGAACTCTCAGTCCAAGAGAGAAGTAGATCATAGGTTTTTTACACATCGTCCAAATATGCCTCTAAACAAAACATAGAATAGGCGGAGGTTATGAACATGTTCCTAGCCCACCCTCAAAGTAATGAAGTGTAACCACCCTTTAGGTCATTTATGTGCATTCGTGAATATTTTACCAGATTGAACATGTGCATAGAGACCTCGGGCCATTTTTGACTTGTTGATATTGTTAGTTTAGTTATTGGGTGAATCATTTGAGATTTATACAACTTTTCAAGCTTAACGAAAGATTATAACTACAAAATGAGTTTTCTGGTAAAGTCCTAGTAAATGGTCTCAAAGTGAAATTCGGACAATTCCATTAGCTTCGAAATAAATAAATTAGGCTAGAAACATGGTTGGCCTGAGACTTGGGAGTTTCGATATGAGTTTAATTGGAAGTTTGTAAAATTATCTAAAAAATAAGATGAAAAATGATTTGTGATGATAACCTAGATAAACATGCTCAAAAAGAAATTATTTTGAGCAATTATGATGGCACGGTTAGCTTCAGAACGTCAAATTTAATCTGGAACGACCATTTGTTGGATAACTAGGACTTTCGAATGCAAATACCCCCTCAATTCTTTTAGTTCCTCATTTTATTGTAATGAGCTCCGTTAGGAATTTTGACTGCATTGTTGGATCATAAATGTCAAAATTAATGTGGTTACATAGTTGGTGTGCAGAAAACGGATATCGGATAGGCCCAGAACACCCCGGGAAGTGTTTAGACTTAGCTGGAGTAGTTGCAGCAAGTTGACCCTCTGTGTTCACGGAGGGTTGCCCGCATTCACGGAGGAGGCTGTGGCCAAAGCTCCATATTCGTATGTGTTGGGGTGCATTGATGGAGGCTTGGGGTAAACCTGAGCCCCACATTCGCAGAGGCCTTAAGGTGGTGACACTATATAACAACCCTAATGTTGCGAAAATAATATATACAACTTTTAGCAATGATATCCTTTTTTAGTGATTCAAAATGCTAAATCATGCATAATTTCATAAGAAATGTTGTGGGGACATTAGATTTTATCTTTGACATATATTTTGAGATAAGAATCACTTTTTTGCTGAATCTTATATTGTAAATTGTCGAAAATTTCATGTTGCAATATCTCGGCTGTGTCTTATGGAAATGAGTAACTTTTAGGTCTAAACTGTACTACTTTTTGTCACTAATGCCGTGGTATATTCGAATTTTGTTGGTTTAATCATTTTTTTGAGTAATTTGGTAAAGAAGCTGCTGAATGTAAACTTTTTCTGATAAGAAATGTCACTCAATTTTTGGGTTGTTTCTTATTGTTCTGAGCCTCATTTTGAGTTCATTTTCTTGCTATAGACTTGGGGGGTGAAGTAAAGGTCGTTCTATGGGAGTTGGTTCGTATTTTGAATGTTGGCCCCATTTTTTCCTATTTTAGTTGTAATTAATGTATTTTTCTTGGTTTCTTGAGATATTAAAACCAAAACAATCATATTTATATTATGATTCGTGTTTTGACAGCTGAGCGACATTTAGAGGTGACCAGGAACGGTCAAATTCGCGTGAACTGATCTAAAACGAGTGAATTTGCCTTTGAGATAAGCTATGCTTTCCTTTCCTCTAGACCGAGCTGAATTATATATGTTGGATGCCTGTTTGTTGTTGAAAATCCTTGAATAAAGCCTATATATGTTGATTGAGATTGTGAATATTGTGGACATTATAATGGTTATATTTGTTGTAATAGCTGATTGTAGAATGGTTTGAGCCTGTGATGGGCCCATTAGATGCCAGATACAAATGCATACTACTTCTATTGTTCATATGCCTGGTTGGTTACATGTATACTATTGGGTTGTCTGGTACTCGAAAACTTATTATCTTCTAGAAGATTGATTACCTGTTGTACTCATGACCATGTGCTGAGGTTCATCTGTTGTGATCCTATTCGTGAGATAGATGCTATACCCTAGGGTTTAGTTAGATTGTCTATTGTTGTTTATGATATTTGTTGGGTTTATCAGTTGAGCTGCCTACTATTATGTCCTAGGGCCTTGTTACATTTATTAGATGGCTTGTGTGTTGTTGTCCTAGTTACTGGTTATACATATTAGTTGGATTTTTTATCATTGTTCTGCATACCTGGGACATTACTGATTACTTTCTTTCTACAGGCCTTAGCCTAGTCTTAAGCTAGTGTTGCCCTAGATTTACATTGTTTAGCCTTATATTGTCATAGATACACAATATTTGACTTGAGAGGCACGTATCTTGGAAGACCAACTGAGCAGTTGACTATACCTACTATACCTGGGCTCGAGTCCCAGGTGATTACTCCAGGGGTTGAGTCCCTGATGACTATTCCTATGGTTCAAGTTTTGGATGATGTATCATGTGGTCCAAGTCCCAGGTGGCCTTTTCTATGGTTCGAGTCTTGGGTGACTTTCCCCATAGTTCGAGTCTCGAGTGGCCTTTCCTGTAGTTTGAGTCTTAGATGACATTTTCGAGGTCTGAGTTTTGAATGACTTTTCCTAGGTTCATGGCCCAGGTAATTATTCCAAGGTTAGAGACACAGTTGATTGTCAAAATACTTGGTCCTAGATGAATTTCTCGATCAAAGGCTAGGTCGGGAAGGGGTGCGGTACCCAGAGAGATATTTAGGGGTTTGAGCCCCCATATGATACTGCATCCTATACTTGTTGAGATCTTATACCACTTGGTATTGATTCCTATATCCATACACACACCTTGATTGCATGGGTGTACCTTCTGGGCTTATAGGGTTCCAGTTGGCGTACAAACATAGACACTAGAGATTTACACCCATGTACAACACTATACCTTGATTGTGTGATAGATGTAATATGGTTCCATTTGGGATTGGTCAGTTGGCTTCGTAGTACATTGCTTGGTCCTGCTCAGTTGGATACTTGGTGCCACAAATATAGATGAGACATAACCTTTGGGTTTTGTCAGTTGGCATCATTGCACATTGTCTAAGTTCATTCAGTTGGGGTTCCGTGGTTATAAAGACATGCTTATATTTTGACCCGAGGTTCATATTACTATCTTTACAACATTTTACGATATTTGACCTTTCCATATTTACTGTACCTCACTTAGTCGACCGATAATGGCTACTGAGTACATTCCACCCATATTCACCCTTACTTTTCTACATCTATTCATGATGCAGGTCCACGTACGAGCTGTGGCCATTAATTTAGGGGCTTTGTGGAAGCTTCATGAAACTTTGGTGAGCATCAGTAGTTTTGGGATATTCTACAGTCTCCTTCTGTTCATTTGGCCATCTTTTGTATTCAGACACTAGCCTTATATATGTATAGTTTTGGCTTATATGTGTAGGATACTATTCTGGTTATGTCTCTCTCTCTCTCTCTCTCTCTCTCTCTCTCTCTCTCTCTATCTATCTATC